>JAMKCH010026522.1:0-19152 GCA_023653785.1 Ophioderma brevispina
TCGCGTGCCATATTTGTCCGCGATTTTGGTAACGATTATTACGGTCAGTATCACAGATTGAGTGAGCCCACCGGGCACTGATTATTGTCCGCTGTCAACTGCTTGGGTACCCACTTAGCACTAACTTTTGAATATTCCAAGTCAAATCAGTTGTTAAGCTATGGAATAGGGAAGGTTATGTTTAGTGGCTAAAATTAAGCTCCAGAGTATTTCCAAACTGGATTTGATGCTTGGGTTCAACGGTGGCGTAAATGCATCGAAAGACATGGTGACTATGTTGAACTGTAGTTCCATGTAGAAGAGTCCTCGGGCTATAATCTGTGTAAATTTGGTGTTCATCGGATCATTGATAGAGATTTGGTGACTATGGAGGCATTACTTTTTGACCCCCCCCCTCGTATATATATATATATATATATATATATATATATATATATATATATATATATATATATATATATATATATATATATATATATATATATTACCTGTTTCACAAAACAGGTAATCCTGGTCGTCCGGTAGTATCTGGAACAAATTGTCCAAGAGTTGAAATCTCCAAATTTATTGATATGCACCTTCGACCTCTTGTCGAGTAGATTCCTTCATACCTACAAGACAATTTATTGAAGCCAGGAATAATGAGGGTCCTCTCCCAGATAACACCTATATTGTCTCTGCTGACGTGTCATCTCTATATACGAATATCAATCATGAGGATGGCATGCGGGCATGTAAGGAAGCAATCGACAGGAGGTCGGATCGTGATCCACCCACCAGAGATTTTTTAAGACTCCTTGATCTTGTTTTGAGATTGAACAATTTCCAATTTAATGACACTCATTATCTCCAAATTAGAGGTACAGCAATGGGAACGTCTGTTGCACCAAGCTATGCCAATATTTTCATGGATTATTTAGAAAGAAAAATGCTTGTTGCCGCTCCAATTCGTCCCAGTTGTTGGAAACGTTTTATTGTTGAGTTTTTTTTTTTTTTTTTTTTTTTTAAATCAGTCACTTTTTAGAGTTACTTTCTTAATGTTTTGGTTGAAATAGAATCTGGCAAACTCAAGACCCAACTTTATAACAAACCTACAGATGCTCATCTATATTTGCTTCCAACGTCTTGTCATCCTAATCACATTTTGTCTAGTATAGGTTAACGTCAGACACTAAGGATCCGCCATATTTGTAGTACTGAGACAGATACTGAGAGACATCTATCGGATCTACAGAATCATTTACTTCGTAGGAATTATGATAAGAAGATTATGGAAAAATCTATTTCCAAAGGTAGGGAAATAGATAGAAACAATCTTCTCCAATATAATACCAAGGAAACAATAAACACGGCGTCCCTTTGTTTCTTAATTATGATCCCAGATTAGCAAGGGTCTCTTCCATTATTAATAAAAACATGCCAATGCTTCATCATTCTGAGAGGATGAAGGATGTATTTCCTGAACCTCCTATCATATCCTTTAGAAGGGCTCGAAATTGGAAGGACCTCTTAGTTAATGCAAGACTCCCTTCACCAAAGACCTCTTGTGATAAAACGGGGTTTATTCGTTGTAACTTATACAAAAAACTAAAAAGTTTACGAGCAACGTTACGAAACAGTCATTTCCCATTACGACTCTAATTCATGATAAGATGGATTGGCTTATCTATCTTATAACATGTAAGAAGTGTGGGCTAAATATGTAGGAAAAACAACTAAGTTGTATATTAAATTCAACAATCATAAATCCGATATAAAACTCCACAATACCTCAAGAGGCAATAATTTACCAGTTTGCCGCCATTTAACCAAACTGATCATTCAATTGATGACATATCTATTACTGGGATAGAGAAGATCAACTTCAAACATTGGTCATCAGAAAAAGAGAATCATTTTGGATTAAGAAATTTGAGACACTCTGTCCCAAGGGTATTAATATTGATGAATAATTTCATCTTTTAAATTAATAAGCTAGTAAATCATTTCATTTTGAAGATTTATAATTGTTCTTTCTTTTAAATTTTCCAGTAAGGGAATTTTAATCCCCTTCTCTTTCATTCATTCCATTTTTTATAGATACATCTTTTAAAATTATTGTGTCTTTACTACTTATTTTTTATGGGATAGACAGTACTCGTATAACAACATCACGGCACACCTGCATACGTTTCAACATTCCACACTATTCATAACCGCCCTTTTATGTTTGCCGGAGACAGCATTGTTACTCTGTCTTTCTTCTCTACATTCCATGGTCTCAGTAGTGTCGTATGTGTACAAATGCCGAGTGCAATATAACGCCCACGGCAAGTTTGTTGGGTGCCATCCATCAATCC
The DNA here is from genome assembly GCA_023653785.1 of Ophioderma brevispina. Lineage (NCBI taxonomy): Eukaryota > Metazoa > Echinodermata > Ophiuroidea > Amphilepidida > Ophiodermatidae > Ophioderma > Ophioderma brevispina. The sequence goes on from JAMKCH010026522.1 coordinate 2,340, forward strand.
GGCAAGTCTGAGTACATGACTATAATATTGGTGAGTGTTATTTAAAACAAAAAAATTGTATAGAGTATCAGTCATTTGTAATCATTTCCAGAATTTTATAATGTAGGTTTTAAAAATGGCCTTACATTATGTATAAGGCCCTATTCAGTATTACATGTACACCTGGGAATTCATTGTAGTGCAATTATGGGAAGTAAGGGTTTGTTTGTATAGGCCTAGGTATATATCAAAATTTTAATAGTGAAGTGTTTACCATATTAATTGATCTTTAGTCCTTAAGTTTGTTTCTACTGTTTTTATACTTTGTGTAGATCCTGAAGAAGAGAATAATCTCGAAAGCTTGATAATAAATTTTACTACATTAGCTACGTCCACGCATATATATATATATATATATATATATAAATCTACAAATGGTATATTAGGGAGACCGTTGAATAATTCATTAGCTTATAATGAGCTCTTATAGTTATTTAAATTAATTAATATTCATATCCTTTGTTATTCTAGTGGATTACCCTTCATTTGCATAAATTAATATTCATATCCTTTGACGGAATAAACCGCAATTCTAAAGGAAACGTTAGGGAGACAGTAAATGTCTCCCTAACGTATTCATTAGTACATAACAAAGATCAGTGTCTCCCAAAGGTGCGATATAGGGTTATATACATATATATATAGCATGTTTAGTTGAGTACTCTTTTGCTTTCTACAACTGTACATGGTTTATGTGGCCTTGATGTTTTTATCAGTGGCTTAACGGGTCATTGATTCACTTCATTTGTGGATTGCATTTAGCTCTGTGCTGCACTGATGAGAACACAAAGTTCGAAACGGTACTGTCTGCAGATTGAGTATATATATATATATATATTATATATATATATATTATATATATATATATATTATATATATATATATATAATATATATATATATATTATATATATATATATCCCTTAAATCCCTAAATGTCATTTTTGCCACTTTTCAAAAATCACGGAGCGGACCCCTGTCTTGTATTTACGGGGAAAGCGCTTCTACATCTAACAACGCAAATACCGCTACCTCTTTTTTTTTTTTTTTTTTTTTGCCGTGATCTTCAGGTTACTAGTTATTTTCCTCTAGGGACGTAGGGATATATATAATATATCGTCGCACACATTACATACTGTAATATCTGACGAAATGCCGTTTTCGAGGAAAATCGCCATTGAAATTGCGTTCAGATAGATCTGTATGTGAAACACGTCATGTTCACGCACGAGGCAGATATGACGCACATAAATCTGTATGTGAAAAGCGTAAACAGCTTGTTTTACGAACAGCGTTAATTATACGCCCATTGAAATTACGTGCAAATGAAACATACGACAGTATGTGAAATCGCGATATGCAGTTTTGAGCTTATTTATGAAAATTCTTAATTAATATCTCACTAATTAGATCACTTTCAAGATTGTGACTTTTTGCATGAATAGACCATAACATTATAAGTACATATGCAAAATATCTCAAAAAAGTAAAAAAAAATGCCAGATAAGACAGTATGTGATGTGAGCGACGATATGCATGTGAGTGCCGATGGCTTCAGTGTCCTTTGTTGATGTATTAACAGTATTACATCCACAACGGTGCGGATGGCATCAGCGGTCACAAGAGTTGATTTATTAACTTTTTAAAAACCCACACAAAGATCTACATGAACCCAAAAAGGTCGCACAGTTGAGAAACCAACTTTGAAACAAACATTGCTACAAAGATATTAGTATTGATAGCATTAGCGATCAATGTATAGTGCCGATGGTATATAGGCGGTCAAAGGTCATGTTGATTGCTAGGATTCACTTTCACTTTTTCACTTTCATTTCACCTTTTACTGTACTTTCACTTTTTACAAGACCTTTTACTTTCAAATTCACTTTCGCTTTCACTTTTCACTTTTCACTTCACCTTTTACTTTTGACTTTCACTTTTGCACGTTACTTCAAATTTTCACTTTCGCTTTCACTTTTTTCACTGTCACTTTCACTTTCACTTTTTCACTTTCACTTTCACTTTTACTTTAACTTTCACTTTTTCAATTTTATTTTCAATTTTCACTTTTCGGGGGGGGGGGGGTGGGGGGGGGGGGGGGGCACGTCGGGGGGGGGGGGGGGGTGGGGGGGGGGGGTGGGCGGGGGGGGGGGTGGTGGGGCGGCTGGTGGGGGGGTGGGGGTTGGTTTTTTAAGGGGGGGGGGGGGGACTTCACTTTTTCACTTCATTTCACTTTCATTTTTCACTTAACTTTCACTTTCACGTTAACTTGTTAACTTTCACTTTTCACTTGTGCACTGTCACTTTTTCACATTCACTTTCACTTTTTCAACTTTCACGTTCACTGTTTTACTTTTTCCATTTTTTCAATTTGAAGCTTGTGTTTTGTTTGACATGCTATTAAAAACTGGAATTCTATTTGAACAACATTTTATAAGATATGTCAGCATATGAAGAGTGGTTGTATTCAAGAACGTGCAAACATGGGACAATGATGAGTTGAGCAATACCTAAAAACAGTATTTTGAAATGTTAATCCAGTCGGACAATTTCTGATATGAACGAGGACAAATGACTACTGAAAAGAATAAACAACTCAAAACAAGAATATCTCTCTCCAAAAAAATAATTACACAGAATTTCAAATCTGATGAGACACTTAAAAAAATTGAAACAATTTTAATGAAACTGATACTGTGATGAAATGCAAATGGTGAAATAACGTAAGATTTTATTAATGTTATCATCCAGATGGAGACTTCAAAGTGTTTTTTTCGAAAATATAAGAGAAATGATACCAAGGTGATTTTTGGAGACCACTATTTTTGGAAACCTTTAACATATACTATCCCCCAAATCAGGTTGTATGCAAAAAAAACCCCATTCATGGGTTAAAGAGTGAGGACGTTTTTTTTACATGGCGGCCATAATTCACTTAATGCCCTTTTTTATATCTATCTAATTTTGGATCCAAATCATGCACTATGTAAAACTACTTCGTCACAACAAAACACACCAAGGAATAGTGGAACACTTTTTGGCATGCTTAACCTGCCTCTAGAGGCGTCATATTCAAAATGGCCACAAAACACGAAACACCTTGTATTACCACACTTAATGCCTCTTTAAAGGCAAAAATGCCGTTTCACCTAATTATATACTTTGTCATGCACCTGTGGATTAGTTTGAGGTAAAAGTAAACAATTAAATGAAGTTAGTTAGCCTTAATGTATGATATAGAGGGCGCTTATGTAAAGGGGTCTATGACTACTATATACGAGGACAAACCACAGCCTCCTTAATCAATGATCACCTTGAAACCGCTTAACCACGGTTTCTTGACGGGATGGTTACTAAGTGGCAACAGGCTTTCTTACTACGCCTGCTTGCGAAGAGCTTCAGGCAGGAGTGTTAGTACGCGTAGCGACGCAACCAAAAGCGTCCACATAAATTGTTGTTGTTAAGAAATGACTAAAGTAATCAACACAAGGGTTTACTTGGTTTGTGATCTATGTGGGCTAGGGATGGAATGCTCCGGGGAGCGTGCTCATAGTCAGGTGCCATGGGGGTCCAACTTATGGGCCTGACCGTACAATTGAGTATGGACACAATTTTTCTGCTGAAACTGATAGATAAGGGTGGGAGATAAGAATCTGCCGGATGCCACCTGCGGCATCTTGAGATTTTGAGAAATCCAAGAGGCGTCGCCATAAATGATAATTATATATTCAACCCTATTAGTATCAAACTATGGAGTTACTAGATATACTATAGGACCCAATGAACCAAATGCATGGCAATGTAACATTGAGTCATACTCCAAATTCAAAAATGGAAGCCAAAGCTAATAATTTTAAAATAGGCCATATAACAGCAAATAAAAATAAAATGAAGTACTAAGATAGTTCTATAGGACACAATAAATGTATTCTGATACGTTTAAGTGTATCATGACGTCAATCAATATGGCAGCCAAAAAACGTGAAATATATTCAAAAAGTACTTGACACAAATGTCTAATATTACCTTCAAGTATATTATTTTGTGCAATGAAACAATTAGAATGTACCTATGATCATATAACCAAGTGATACCAGGTAATCCGGATAAATAAAAAATGGGTCAAATTAGAAATTGAGTGCAATATTTTTTTTGATTTTTTTGGGTTGAAAAAAAATTAATCCTATGGTATTTTTGACAACTTGACACCATATTAGTTTTATTCGATTTTGGCATAAAACAAAGTGAAATGTATTGTCATTGGTTAGGTCAAAGGACATTTCTAATGTCATTGCACACATTGATTCGATTGAAGGCCTGTAATACTTATAAAGTTGTGCCAAGTATTTTTTGAAAATGTTCACGTTGCTGCCCATATTGATTGACGTCATGTTACAATTTTAAAGTATCAAAAATACATATAATTGTGTCTAGCAACATAACCTAAGTACTCCTCGTCTATTTTTATTGAGGTATTTGCTGTTAGTGGGCATATTTTAAAATTATTGGATTTGCCTTCCAGTTTGAATTGACGTATGACTTAATGTTACAGTGCCATACAATTGGTCATGGATCTATTAGTATATCTCAGTAACTCCATAGTTGACTAATATAGGGTGAATAGATTGATATCATTTATGGCGACCCAGCAGATTCTTATTCTACACACCTATCTATCATTTTCAGCAAAACAATTGTGTCCATACTCAACTTACGGTCACATGAAGTTCTACCTGGACTACATGCCTCTCCTGTTCGGAATCTGTGCCGGCGACCGGCGGAGAGTGCGGGAGCTGTCGGTTTGGTCGGGGAAAGACAATCTTGGATTGGCACACAGGATGCAGATGTCAAAGGGTGACTCAAAGGGCCTTTAGAAGGGCTCGCCCCTTATTGTGGGGAGAACCACCAGCGCGCAAGTCCATCCGGGACACAGGTGTATGCGTTCCGTCTGCGCGGCCGTGCCAGGCGTCACCTTTGAGTGACCTGGTCTGGAGCGCCCCTGGAGCACTGTGATAGTCATGTTTACTTAGGAGTCACCTTGGACTGCACTCTCTTATATGACCCACATCGGAAGCAGTGGCGTAGCTAGGGAGGGGCAAGGGGAGGGGGCACATGCCCCGGACACCACCTCAGGGGGCACTGAAATGATGTTTCGGAAAAATAAAAATTAAAAAAATACCGTTGTTGTGGTTTTTGTTGTTATTGTCACAGGCAATATAGTTCATCTGCTTCAAGATAATAAGATAACTGAGCTATTTAACTCAAGAGCTTCCACGGGCTCCGAACCCTGGACCCACCAGGGACAGCATATTCCATCGGCTTCAAGATAATGAGATAACTGAGAGCTCTCCGAGCACTTCAAACATGCTAAAAAACTGAGAGGTTCCGGGGCTCCCGTCACCTGACACCCGCCAGGGGCAGTATAGTTCAACTGTTTCAAGATAATGGATAACTGAGAACTCTCCGAAGGCACTCAAAACATGCTATTTAACTCAAGAGCTCACGGGCATCCGAACCCTGGGACCCCGCCAGGGGAGTATGTTCTTCTGCTTCAGTATGGTGAGCGTATTCCGCTGGGTGGCTTCGTGGGCTGAGTGGCGGTTTGTTTTGTGTCTCAGCGATTGAGCTGATTGAGATCCAGAACGAACACCGATTCAAAGGTTTCCTTGCAGAAGTGAGTCTTACCTGGAAGGCAGATCAATACACTGGAGCATCTCTTGCTCTGCCCCAATTGTTGTGTTGCTGCAACAATGCACAGACAAGGACCCTGCAGATTCAGTTGAAAGCAGCCAGGAAATTGTTTACCACTTGGCTTAGATCACAGTTGCGAAAACCACTGTGTTTGTGATTACGATAAGAGAATTTTCCAATTTTAATTAATCATTGGTATTATTCAATTGGCAATCTTTTAATCAATGTTGTTTACTTGGAACGCGCTCAAATGGAGCTCCTTTTGATTCAGAAATTGCATCTCTCTTTCTTCTTATCTTCTTGAGTCATGTATTAATTGTCTTCTTCTGTGTCAGATTATTCTTCCTCTATATTTGTCAGACAAACTATGTGGCATCAATTCTCATGATGGCCACTTGTATCTAGTTGGCCACCATCATTTAACTTCCAACCATTGATCTGCCTGGTGCCAAATCAGGGGCTTGATAATTGGCTTCTATGGATGGCATCTCAAACAAATCTATCATACGAGTGCTTGGCCAACATCGTCGATCTTCCAAGGCTTAGGAAGGCATCGATATACTTGTCACGTTTTGACTGAACCCTCGTTACCTGAGCCATTTGTGTGAACAAACTCCCGACCCCCCCCCTGCCCCCTGTATTTTCGTTACTGAACATCCGATTCCTGCAAATTTGGTACCACAGGGTTGCGAGAGTTTCTTTTTCTATTGGTATCAAAATAAGTGCCAAACATCTACATTGTGGACGTCACTTTTGACGTTCATCATAAGTTGAGAAAGTATGAAAATACAAGTACTGAATTATAGGTGTGGGAAAATTGAGATTTCGCAATTTAGCGACTCAAAAACATATTATGAGCTAAACTGCTTATTTTTATAAATCTAGTCATTTCCATAAGATAGAGCCAAAAAACCGCACGAAAATTGGATAGATTATTCTAAACATTTTTGGCGAAAAAAATTTGAATTTTTCCCCTAGGTTGTGTATATGGAATTGACAATTTTGCTAACATTGCGGAACTTTATGACGTCATTGTGACGTACGTAGGCATGTTGGGTACTCATTTTGGTTATCAATAGAAAGAGGAGACCATAGCACTATCTATTGGTACCAAAAATCAAGTATCTGTGATGTTTCTGTGTTGTTTGTAGGGCATCTCATGTTGGTACTTCTTCTCCCGAAGGGGGGGGGTGGTTGAGTGGCCAGCCATTTTGAAAAAGGCCTCACCGTTTTTTTACCCAGGGTGGGGATTTTTGCAGACAACCTGAATTCAGTTGCTGATGGTATAAGCTTCACAAAAATGGGTTGCTCCAAAAAATCAGGTGGGTTGCAGGGGGGGTCATGGTTTAGCGCCCGTACGGTCTATGGGTGGTAGACAGAAAAAATCGGGACCAGAAAAATGGATAGTAGTCTTTAATGGAAATATTATGATACGAATACCAATTATCCTTAAACAATATATACATTTTGTCTTAGTAAAACTTTTACCTGGCAGAATGCTATAAGGGACTAGAGACTAAAATTGTTGAAAAGTATGTGGATATTAAAAGAGATTGATAAAATATTACGTTGCTGATTTATTAGGTAAATGTACAACAATTATTTTGTTTATAATTTTGCTTGACCTCACCCAGCAAAAACGTATAACGTTTTGTCATGAATTTTAGCCCTGATTTTGTCTTTCATAGTCAGGAGGGTAATTCTTCCATTTCTCTAGATAACTCTGATACACCTCATCAATAAATAATTCCATTATATATTAAGTTATATTTATTATCCGAACAACAACCGACGCTTATTGCGAATTTGTTGTTGCGCCCAGCGCCGCCCAGCCATCAAACTCTGTAAGTTTTTCATAGCTATCTCTTGACCATTACAAACTCTTTGTTTTCGGCCTCCTCATGGATTTTCTTGGCTATTTGCGTCCATATTTCTTTAACCTCAGGCCGTATTTTTATTTCTTTTTTGCGATTTATGTTCACGATCTTGTTCATTCATGAAGTAGTCTGAAGTATCATTTGATATCCCGCATTATCGATATTTTCATCTTGTAAGCCTTCTGCCAAAGTTCGTTAACACTAGAAAGTTTTGACATTGCTTATAAAACTGTAATTCGTTCATGCTTTTCAACCTTTTTCAAAAACAAATTTCTAATCCAGTGCCAATTACAGATTTTTAAAACCCCAGAGGGCCACACTATGATTCCAAGGGGCCAAAGAAGACGACCCAAACCCCAGTAGCGAGTTGTGCGCTACCAACCGATGAACCAGCGCATGCGCTAACAATTCCAGCTCCCGCATTTACGTAAATGGCACTTCTGAATTATAAATAGATTTATACCCTCGTCTGCATCGCCCACGTGATTTTATTTCTTTTGCAAGAAAATCTCTAAGAATCGATATTCGTTTAAGTCTAAAAGTATACCTAATCTGTGTATTATCTTCTGTGGTTGAGGTATTGCTGGGCTATATATTGGGTGGTGCTGTAGGTTTCTTCCACCCTTATCTATGATATATTTTTTATATCAAGACTTCATCTCGTAAAATTTTCAAAATGGTAGTCCCAAAATGTTCAACTATTATGCTGTCTATTAAGTTCTCTGTCAAACACGAAAAGGATGCTTAATTCCTCACCGCTAATGGGTAATAGAAATAAAGTCTTCCCAAGAATCATACTATTTGAATTATTTAAAGCATTATCCAATAAGTGTTTTGTTTCCATTGTATGTTAATGTAATATGGTTCAACCTGATCAGAGCAGCCACAATATTCACATTCTTGAGGAATCCTTGAGAGGGAAAAAAAAAACTGCGTCATGTATCTAATCTGAGATTTGATATCAAATAGCAGACACTACTGCCAAAGGTAGTCCGTTATCACATGAAACATTAATGTTAACCTTTTAACTGCTGTGGAATTAGATGGTCAGGGTTTAACACTGAATTAAAAAGGGAAGTTGGAGGAGGTAGTTTAGTTTAGAATAGCAGGAACGATCCAAATTGAAACCTCAAAATCACAATTTTAATTGAATAGTGGCCAGTTTTTTTATTAGGATTTGGCCTGATTTCTAATATCTGGCTTATTTAATTTTCCTTCTTGGTTATTTAAATATTTTGGGCTACCTATCATCAAGGTTGTTTTTTTATCAATACTATCTTTGCTCTGACGGAGAAGTATGTTTTAGTTAAATCTCCATGAGGAAAGACAATATACTCTTCATAGGCATAAGGTTTTGTATCTGGTTCGTGTTCTATCATACTATCTAAATGGTTAGTATTACGTATTGTCTTTCAATTGGCGGCAACATTGGTTATTTATATTTCATATCAAGATTTCCAGTCATGGTGTCACCCGATTTTTCTAACCTCTGTGGTTATTAAGTGGGACCCAAATTCGAAAAACATAACCGCCGATGCTGACCTTCATCTCTTTTTGTTGTGTTTTAAAATGATTAATTTTATTTCCCCACATTATCAAGATCCCCAGTTATCTGGCTTAAGTCAATAGTTGATTTCGATTTCTTTACAGGTCCATAAATTACTTATCTTATGTATAATATAATTATTTATTTCAAGAACTAAATCAATAGGCTAGTGAGAGATTATATTATGTTGTACTCCATTTTCTCATTCTACCTTGAAATCAAAATCCCTTTCATTAATAGATACAGTTTGAGAGATTTAAATGAGGCTTATCAAAATTAATCGTAAAACTCTCACCAAAGGATTTACTCGCATGTGGATAATGCCTAGCAATTGGGACGTCACAAGATTTTGATTATCATTCGAAAAATTATTTTGGTGTCGATAATGTCTCAAGAAATAGTATTCGTTTTTAGGTAAAAACAAAAAATCAATTGCAGGTCTCCACAGTATCCCCTGAGTCCACCAACCTATCATTAACCAAAAATATATCGTATAGGATTGGTAGTCCTATAATAGTCCATCAGGAATGTTCATACTTATCTTACCATCTTCTTTATTTACTGTAATAATAATCCATCACTTTGCATCAGTCAGAATTTTAACATAATCTGAAAATGAAATATAATGCTGATTTCAATCGATGGACATTTATATATCGTTGCGTACCTGCATGGTTGGGTTTCGTTACCTTTTCACACCTATCACATAGAAAATACTCCGCATTCCGATCATTTTTTCATCCAGAGGCGTTGTAATCCAGTCACGGTTACCCTGATAGCGTCCTTATAATCATGTCCAAATGAGTATACCGTTAGCCTTCCAATCTAACAAGATGCAAACTCCGAAGGCGGTGGTGGACATGCCACGCCTCAGTTTAGTACTAGAAATCAAGTATACAAATAACAAAAACATTTGATCACAAAATTTTCTAACATCTGACTAATACCCCTAAATACAAAACAAAAAAGACCCTCTCAAAGATACGATGATTGGATGTCAAACCCAATGCAGTTTGGCAAAACCAGCTAAATTTCGCTGTTTATGGTGCCGCAACTACTAATGTGGAGGATTAGCAAAATCACTAAGAAATAAAAATCCCATGATAAGAAGCATGTTTCGTTTTCCTGCTTACTACCAACTAGGCGTATTTTAAGCGAAATGGAATGTCCTTTACCAAACGATCAATAATTTAATATTCTATTAAATACGGGATAACCTAAAGTTTTTGAAGATCTGTAATGAGTTTGGATTCATATTACCTCGGATTTCAGACCAAAAAATTAGACCTTCACATGGTTGGGCGAAGTTAGAATTATTCAGTACAAGACATACTACCCACCATAGATGAGAAGGCGAATGAAAAGATACTAGAAAAAGAGGTCCCGGTGATTATGATCCTTCACAAAATGGAACAGGGACACGGACATAGATATCAAATAGAATATATCCAGCAATATTCAATGGGGACGCAATGATGGCTATTGGAAGTTTGACTTGATAAGGAGGAAGCCCTCCTCTACCCTAACACAAGCTGGTATAGCTAGAATAATCTAGAATGATCATCCACAAGGCAGAGTTCGATGTTTTTGTAGCCAAGGCTTTATGATTGTAATCACAATATGTAACTATCAGGTCCTGGATACAATCATATTGGTTTTTGGTATTTTGTTTTAACAATATAACATACAAATAAATAAGATAAAAAATTTTAAATACCTTTTTGTAGATAAGATTTTTTTGCTTATTAAGCCTTTCCCCCCCTTTTTTTTTTTGGTAATATTAAGATGTCTGTTTTTTTATTCATTTAACAAAATAAGTAATTGTCTTGTACATCTGCTTTGTACTTAAGTTTTTGTATAAATATCCTTAGTTAATTTGTATTTCTTAGCCCCTTATTCGTTTTACTCTGTCCTGTTTTAGTGCTTTTAAGTCTTGTCTGACTTGTTCAACACATCTGTCTATAGGTACTGTTTCACTTTTATATACCCGGTTTCTACATTTGCTCTCTTTTAACTTTCTTCCTTTTTCAACGTACCTCATCCAACCCATCTACCAGTTTCCCCTCTCTCTCTCACACACACTTTCTCTTTCTCTCTCCTCTCTCTCTCTCACTCTCTCTACTCTCTTTCTCTCTCTATAACCCCCTCGCTATTATTTTCCTTGACCTATTCTTTCAGTATGGTCCATGCCCTTGCTATATACGAACTGCCATTTAACAACCAGCTTCATGACGAAGACTTCCGCGCATCATTAATTGAATTTTCACCAACACTAAATTGAAAAAATTCATCAACTTAATCGCTTTGCATCAACCGTTACTCCCAGACCCCATATCATCTCAAACATGTGACCACCCATCCTTCACCACACCACAAATAACTATGGTTTCTGACTCCTGCTATAACACTGACGGACAGCTTTAAACACTAAGAAAACCATCAAGCAAGCTCATTTTCCAGATTCCATTTTCAAACTGCCGTAGTATCCACAAATCATATGAAGAACTCAATAACTACCGGGATCACCTCAACCACTCTTTCTCTGTCTTAGATTTTCAGAAACATGGCTGAATGACACCATGTCACCACCTCACTTTAATGGTACACCGTACATTCCAGAGCACCCATGGCAGAGGAAGAGGGGAGTTTGTCTTTACATAAAAAATCACCTTCATACAAAATCATCGACACAACACCAGAACCAGAATTTGACTCAATTTTCATGAACTCACCTTACACCAACAATAGACCCAAACACTTAACTGTCGGAGTTATACCAGACTGAATGAACACACAATCCAAAATTTTAACAATAGCTTAGAGCAGCTCTCACTGAACTAACTAAAACCAACCTTGATGTTCTATATTGTCGGTGACTTAAGGTCAATCTTCTCAATTATTCCCCACTCATCCACACATAATGACTTTATAACACATCACTTGCAAACTCTTATATCCTAAAATTAACAGACCTACAAGAGTACGCATAACACAGCCACGCTCATGATAACATTATCACCAAATCCACTGACACAGAACTCCACACCAGGGAATTGTCACTGGCCACTTACAGATCATTCCCAAAATTTCCTATTAAATATTAAAGGCATAAGCATGCCACAAAAAACAACAATAATAAACGTGACTTTCAGAGATCACAACATTCGCCCCTTTAACCGTAGACTCAACACTGAATCATGGAAACATATACTCACAGGAAAATGACCTAACATAGCGTACAGAAACTTCATTACAACTTATACGAAACATTACAAACAATCATTCCCCTTCAAAGAAGACCTAAAAAATCGTAACCATATAAACAGCACTGGATGACAACAGCAATTTCCAAGTCAAACAAACACAATCACCAGACTCTATAAACACATATTGAGAAAAACACCCAGCAACCAAAACAACAATACAAACAATACAAAAACAAATGTAAAAAACTCACATTATTCGTATTGCCAAGAAAAAACACAACACAGAAACAAATTCAGAAACTAAAAAAATTATTCTCACCCAAACCGGGACATTTAATCACAACATTCTAGGGTAGGAAGGTATCCACTAAACAAATCCTGAACCTTTTCACTCATAATATAAGCAGTAAATGCACCCGCTGACAGTGGCTTAATGCATTCAACGATCACTCAATAACATGGGAAAAAACTTGGCTAAACAAAAATTCCCCTTCCATTAACTATTTAACCAACACCTTCCAAAAAACACATTCACTTCAATTTTCTGCATCCAGTTACGGTTAGATGAAATGCACAAACATCGCCACCTACTAAACCTGGTAAAAGTGCTCTTTTGGTGACGACAAGATAGATCCTGGGCTGTAACAATATATGGAAACATCATATCGCCTTCTGATGCACATATTAACCAATCTCTCTCACCGGAACTTTCCAAGATCACCTCAAATCAGCCAAAGTCTTATTTATAAAACAAAGATGCCACATAACATTGCAAATTACAGGCCATTTCTGTCTCCCCTCTTTTCAAAAAACTACTTGCAAACAATCATGTTCACACGTCGTCTTCATTCTTAATAAGCACAACATCTTGTCGATGAACAATCGGTTGTAGGCCCAAACGCTCAACTTACATGGCACTCCTTGAACTAACAACTAACCTCAACCTTGCACTAAAAATAAACTCCACACCCATGGGGTATCCTGGAGCTCTCCAAGGCTTTCGACATATTTGATCACAACATTCTTCTTCACAGTTTATCATTACGGTGTCCGTGATGAGTAGCCTTGGAGTGGTTCGGGAGTTATCTTTACAACGCTCACACTCAGTCTACGTACACTCCAACGCATAATCATCAAACCTATCACAGTTGGCGTCCCTCAAGGGCTCAATCCTGGGACCCCTACTTTTCATTCCATTTACATGAATGAAACACCAAACATCTATAACACACTCAAACTAATCTTATTTGCAGATGACACAAACTTTTTCTCTCAAACTCTAATATTAATACACTTTAAAAAACATGAATCGAAACTCGAAAAATCCACTGACTGGTTCGGGGGGCTAACAAAAACTTTCTTTAATGTTTTCAAAAAACTAACTACATGGCTTTCTCTACACACAATACCAATACAATCAACATTAACAATAGATAACCAGATCCAATCTCCAGGTCTTCACCAAAGTTCTTGGCATTAAATGCGACGACAAACTAACATGGAATCAACACATCAACTCTGTCAATACTTTATTTATTTAAAAACACACAAAAAATTGTAACAAATTCTACAGAGTTAAGACACCACCTTCCCAGGATCCACTTAAAATCCACTTTACAATAACTAGTTTCTTCCCATACGTTAGCTACTGTAACATCATTTGGGCCTCCAACTATCAATCACGGCTCACCAAACCTAAACATTCACACAGAAATGGGGCCATTTCTGCACTTCACAAACTCACCCCCTAGAACTCACACTTTGCCATTATTCACTCACGGAAAACACTGAATTGGAGCACTCAACCAACTTCAAACAGCCCGTCTTAATGTTGACTATCAAACAATCATTTACCCCCGAACTTCAGCAATTACTTACCACAAACAGACAAATCCAAAGCTATAGCACCAGACAAGCTGACAAAATTCATCTTCCCTCCCAAAATCTACCTCTGAAAGCACCTTTTATTCAGTAATCACGGCCGCCAAAACTTGGAATGACTTACCAGATCCATCAAAACAATTACAAAACAAAAATACTTCAAAGCTCAACGGAAAAAAACATTTCATCAACCAGACATTCTTATTACATTACTCCCGTGTCCTTATTTCTCCCCTCACATCATTTTTTATTTTTTCTCTTCTCCTTACTTCTTTCTTCAACCGCTACCTATTCATCATATGTTCATATGCTATTGTATTAATACCTCAGCAAGAATGTTGAAAAGTCTGTCTTTCTTGTCCAATTCCGTATCCTGTATTCCCGCTAAGTTGTTGTTTAGGTTAGATATATTGTTTGTTTTCGTGGTATTTATATCTACCTATGTATATTTTACATCATCCCTTACTTTGTCATATTGTAATTTTGTAATTATTGTAAATTGAAATAGAATTTTACTTTAGGGATTCACAGGGCCAGTAAAAACTATAAGGCCCTATCGGGTGTCCATTACTGAGGTTCCCAACCCCGACCAGGGTACCCCCCCCACCCCCCCCCCCCCACCCTAGGCCGGCGCATATCATATTCCGAACCCCTGTTCGTTTGTACAGTTTAGAAACTGATCCTCATGTCTTATGTTTATTGATATAATATACTGGATTATACATTTCTGTACGTACGATAGATATGTTGAATTAAATTGATGATAATAATGATACTAATGAACTTTCAGTGCTGCAACAAATTTATTTGGGTTCTTAGAATTAGTCAATCTAATTTATTTTACTTGATAAATAGCCAATAAACTTTGTTGTTATTGTTAGGGTCTCTCTTAATAACTGTTTTATATATCTAAGAGATGCATCTAAACCTACATCCCATCCAAGTGTGTTGACTGATTCATAAAAATTCATTTTGCTAGTTGATTTTCTACATTCTAATATATCTGCCCCTGTTTCTGGTACACTTGGTAAACAAGAAAAATAAAAAGGTGTTTCATCGTATATAATCATCCCCATTGAAAGCATCTTCCTCAGGTTCCTCAATAGGACCATTTAAATATCTTCTCTAGGATCAAAGTCCAGGCCTGTTAAAAAATATAATATTAGAGTATATAGATATAATGGCCAACTGAGTATGGACATTAACCTGAATCCCTATGAAATGCGTAAACCCAAAGGAATTAAGGGCGTACGTCGTACCATATATAATACATATGTTCCAAGCACACTTGATGAAAATGGATCCTACAGGTAGGGATTTTCCAGGACTTAGGTATGAATGAGTGATAAGTACCCGGGGTACATTCAAAACTTTCATGTAAGATAGAAACGTAACTTATGATAATGATTTTTGCAATCGAACAATTCGTAAAAAATCTAGGAAGAGTATAATTAGCAAAATTGAAGTAAAATTAGAAGGTCAGCAGTATGTTGTTTACTTTGAATGACAGCGACGTGTTTCCAATTTTCAAGATCTCTGGAAAACAACAAAAAGGAACTGTGAAAATGCGGTTTATCAAGGAATTCAATCAGAAGCCGTACGAAAAGTAGAAGTTCAAGTGTCAAACAAGAAAGGTCGCGTTGTCTTCTTACACAGTAGTCTAAAATTTGAATTAAGTTTTAAAGGAGTTTTTGGACAGGAACTTATCAGTTTAATTACCGACTAAAAGGAAGGATACACTATTGTCTTACCTTCACTTCAGGTGTTTTGGATGGTTACATACGGCGTCCTGGTTGAGCGACGAAAGTTAAGGGGTTCTGTAACATTAGACGGATAAAAGCATTTTTATAGCCACAGCATGCTTGGCCTGTATAAACGTGTGGCCCCTCAACCCCAACAACATGACGTGTTCACATTGTCAGGAGGAGAGCCGGGACCGTTCCATGTTTTGCAAAAAGTTCATTGTCCAAGGGCAAAGCTTGTCGTGATAAAGCTCAATCGTGATATTCTTATCGCGAAAACTTTCTTTTGGTAGGTAATTACAACACACCACACTATGTTTGAAATATCTATATTAAGCACATTGATATGGTTGAGGGAGGGGCTACAGAAATAAAGAAGTATTTAAATTTTCGTTTTGCATTGACCCATGGAAGCAAATTCGCTCAATTTGCTATTTTTTATAAAATAATTTAAAAGGCGTAAATAAAAGTAAAATAATTCAAAAAGTACAAATTCTTACAGTGTAACTTTTCTGGACGCATTTGTAGTTTTGATTTTGAACATGGGCATATCAGTCGGCAAAATTCACTTACATAAGAATATTGTGAATGTAAATATGGGACAGTATAAGTATCATTTTAATTGATTGCTATGCTGAGAGATATGTCTTTAAGTGACTGTTCAAAAACGAAGCCTTAAAATCAATGCGGATCCGAAAGGGTTAAGTTAATTTTAAAAGTACCTAACATAATTATTCTGACCTGTCGATCGTGTTTTTTTGTTTGTCAAAAACTATATGGGCATGGAAAAAGTAAATAAGGACTCCATATAAGCTTTCGACACCACCGACCT
>JAMKCH010026523.1:0-71143 GCA_023653785.1 Ophioderma brevispina
GAACAAATTCTGCTCAGGAAACATTACTCCATTGATTACTGCTAGATTTGTGTACTTGTGGGGGTGTGCCATCTCATGTGATTTATAAATGCTATTTACCCTGTGCACACTGTAGCCTACATAGTTAAAACTTTAACCAGTGTCATATACATGATACATTTATACTTTGATTGCATAACAATTCTGTACCATCTCTTCTTGAACTTCTTCAGATGCGACAACAAGCACACTGTGCAAATTCCTGGTCAATAGAGGTCTTCTACCTTTTGGATTAGCGGCCTTCTTGCCGTGAATGGCAAAGTCCATTCCAAATTTCTGGATACTTTCTAATCTAAAGAAGGACATGCATGTTGGATATGTATGTATAAAAGTATGGGTCACACTTTGAATAGCACAAGTACTTTGAGGTCGGGTATTAAATTGATCTGAATGACGAATGCTACGGGAACTAACACCTTTTGTTATAGGTTATGCATGAGTGAGGTGAAAGACCTCTGTAAGTTTCCTGGTTTACAAGAACTCAAGAAACAAATCTCCCCCTGGAGGTTCAGGGAAAAGAATAGACTCGATGTTATGCCTGCATGTTGTAAGAGGCGACTAAAAGAGACAACTCGTCTAATGTTCCAACATGATGCGGTTGTAAAACTTTTAATATTTCCCATGTGTAAGATGAATTAAATTAATGCAATTGATAATTACACGAAATACACTATTTAATTAGTTCATCATCCATCTAATCCATGTATCAAGTAAGGCTGACCAATTTCAGATCAAGCTAAAACAACTTCAGTTTCTGCCAATCAACAACCACATCAAAACAATCATCATAGCATATAAACACTTAATCCCTATGAAATAGCCAAAATACATTGGTATAGCCAATAAAACAATTACATTTTTTTTAAATATTTAGGCAAATTTAATACAGGTTATATGGATGGCCTTATCTTAATTGACAAAAACTTCAAATATCCTTAAACATAAAACATACTTATGAACTAATTCATCAGTATATCTCTTGTAGTTGTGCTTTTACTGTAGATGCGTGTTTTCTGCATGCATCGTTGCAATCAATAAGTTTATTGTTCTATGTATACACAATAAGTTTTTTTAACAACAAAGGCTATCCAAAAAAGCCTGTATAGATTTCCAAATATTTTAAAATATTACTTTAAAATAAGAAATCTGTTTTGTTATTGATGTATCTTGGCTATTTCAAAAAGAGTTTGTATGTTATAAGAAAATGTGTTTTAATGTTTGTTTTGTAAAATGTTTGATACATATAAGTAACCATGGTGACACATTTGTGTTGAGGTGTCATTAAATTCTATCACCTTACCTTGCCAGAAACTTATCAATCATTTTGTTCTTAAAGGGATAATCAGTGACTTGCTAATCCAAAACATCGAAAAAAAAAAATATCAAAATTTGTATTTTTGTTACTGACACAGATACAAACAACCTGAAAGTGGTTGGCTTGAAAAGACAAGGCAGTACTTTTTATCCGATTGTGTAATTTCTATAAGTGCGTATTAAAATTCTGACTTGAGGTCTAAAAGGCTTTTCCCTGTGAATATGCCAGATTTAAAAGCGATATTGTGCACCATGACCTGTACAGTTTATTATTATGCATCTGTGGTGCAATACCACGGTGCGATTAGCGCGTACCGCCCAACACTGCACAATACGCAAAAAATCGGGCATTCGGTCATGTAACTTGTCAAGCAAATACTGTTTTTTATTAGTTTTGAAGCCGTTTTAAACTATTTTGGTCAAGTCAGCTTCTTCTTGCATAATAATAATATTGGATGGCTTTTTTCGGCTGATAACAGAAAATATCGCCCTCGCCAAGAAAATATATTTTCTGTTATCAACCTCAGCCATCCAATATTATATAATTATCATACCATCATGTAGATCCCTCGATTTTCATTGGATAATCGCCTCAATTTACTGACTAGATATATCCCGTATCACCCCCTCAGAGCGCGTCTCGACGTCCGTATCATGTCAGTTAGGAACTGCGCATGCGTGACCATGCATCATGACAACAAAAATGCGAAAATCCGGCGTTCATTTTTGACGTAAATCACTGCTCTAATTTGGCGAATTTTAGCATTGTTGAAGCGAGTTGGAACAAGATTTCAGCATAATCACTATCACATACACTAAAAGACTTTAAAATAGGTCAATAATTTTGTTTCTGAATCAGAAAAAGATGATTTTTAGGGCTATTTATTTTCAAAGATTCTTGTCGCTGAAAATTTGTCACCCTTGCACTCATTTGAAACAATATGCCTACAGTCAATTTACCGTATTGCTTGTTTTGCGAATCACCCTTATAATTTTCTTTAGGCCATATGTATGTGCTTAGTTTGTTCTGCTTGGGTATGATAAAATCGTTATTAGGCGAGTTTTGAGGTGACACGGATTATATCTAGTCTCGGATTCTGTATCTGGGCTCGGGCTGCGCCCTCGCTGGATACAGACTCCTCGACTAGATATAATCCGTATCACCCCAAAAACTCACCTAATAACTAATAACCTCAAACACAAACATTATTGATCTTTGTTTGTTCTATACTGGTGTAAACCACAATCAGCTGTTTAGTGTAGATTTTGAGACGTCATCGCTGTATGTCTATTTGCGGGAGACGGTACGACAAATTTCCTCAAATACTTCAATTCTTTTCACTATTTGGTGATTTTGATCCTGCATTTAAGTAGTTATATAGAATTGTACATGTATTTATCTTTGATTTATATGCTAAAAAATGCATTTCCACATTTTTTTATTATCTCGCATAATTTATCGCTGCTTGTTGTGACCTATTGTCAAAGAACGATTCAATTCATTTCATGGTGTTTCATTACAGGAAGGCTGAACAGAGTTACAGAATTTGGAAAGAGTCAAAAGGTCAATCTGAAGGTTGAAAGACCAGAAATGGAAATCAACCTGTACCTGTGGAAGCTGTGACCATAATAGTCATTGGACCTGTAAATTGGTTGTTATCGGTCAAAACGGCATTTCCTATTTTATATAGCACAAGAGCAGGGAAACTGTCAAACAATGACAACCACAAAACCTTGAGGAAAAGTTTAATTAATGTTTTCAACCAATGCAACTTCAAGGCAAAACAGTTTCACTGATCATCTTTTTTTCACCTGGAAGAATTGACCAAAACCCATGCAGTGATACTAGGCCAGTCAACATAGAATGAATGCTGCCTTAACCCAACACTAATTGCAACAGAATCCATTCCAACAGAATTGTATTGAGAATAACTTTAAAAACAACATATCAAAAGTCTACTAAAATCAAAGGAGTGGAACATATATTTTTAAGGGGGTAAGGTTTATACAGGGGTCAAAATAGGAAAAGTATCAAAATGCGTCGAAAATGTGTTAGTTACATTTCCAGGATTAAAAAAAGGTATAGTTTGCCCTATCTGCAGGTCGTAGTTCAATAGTTATGAGTCAAAATAGGTTCAAGGTCACAATGGGGGTACAATATTCGATATATCCGTTCTATAAAAATGTGTCAAATTGTTCGTCAGAACCCGAAAATATACTGGTTGCCACTATCGATAATATTCGATGCATAATGGAGCGTTAAAATGTGATGGGGCTACAGTGTCTATGGGGAGGTCAATTGTCATAGCTCTGTAATTCGTATATTGAAAGGTTCCAAACAAAAAATTTATACATTTACTTATCTAGTGGGACAAATTTAACAAAAAAACATCAGTTTTACAACCCGTTCCGATCAAAATGGACCATTCTATGAACTTCACCCCAGGATGACCATTGAACGTTATGTGCCTATGCACTCAATCTATAACGCGTAGAAGGGCAAAATATACACTTTTTTTAAACCTTAGGAGTAGCCAATAAAATTGGTACATCATTAAATCAATTCGCTCAATTCTAAATTTTACCCCAGGTACAAACGTGGCCCCCTTATTTCCTCATGTTCCACTAGGTTGCTTTTGGTTAGACTTGTAAATATATATTTTGCGACTATTTCACAGAATATAACACCAAAAGGGTTTCTGTTGCAATTGTGTTGGGTCAAATCACTAAATTACTGACTATACAAAGCGATCACTTGTGTGTTAGTTAAAGATTCATGGACCCAAGAACGTTATTTTTTATATCTGTTTCACTAGATATTCCAAGAAAGGTTACTTCCCAAATTCAGTTGTATTTTGAGCGGGTGCGTTTTGAGTTAGAAAATGTTTGTGTCACAAAGCCTAATTGGCACTGTCCAATCCGTTTACGGACAGAAATACAAAATTATGACTCCTTCCAGAGTAGATCGAATTCGCAAGTGAGATTAGGCATACTAGGCCAACAGTTGCAGGGGATGATACAAAAATCTCAAACTTTTGAATTTGGGAAGTCGGGGGCCGGGGGTAGGATGCACCACAATGCCCCTTTAACACCGACTTATCAGCTTGTCACAGATAGTAGACCTTGGGAGCAAATGTTCTGGTGTAAATCTGCAGGGTTTTTTTTTGGCAATTCTTTTGGTGTTATCTCAGCCATTTTTGCACAAACATGTAAATTTCTGAAACTTTCAAAATTGTTGGACTTAGGACAATACTTCACATCAGTATTCTTTCTTTGCATATAGGTTCCACCAGATGACCTATGACTCCTGGGCCCTTAGTAAAAAAACATACCACAAAACCTGCATGGGATCATGGATGATTCCTATCAAAAGGCCCAAATTTCACACTGATACAGTACACCAAAGCGTGGTGAAATGCATATGAAAGAATACACACATTACAAATACACAATATTCATTTAGCTATACGATAACACAAGAATGCCTGCTATCTAATCATTCACTGAGATAGACCGATGTTTGGGAATGTGCCATTTCCAAACTTGATTTTGATTTTTCATGTAAATATACCTAAACAATACTGAAAAATACAGCTTTTAAGGGAAGGGGATTTTGATCAGCTTTCCGACATGCCTGCAAATCATCATGTGAGTCCAAGAGGAACTGCAAAAAAATACAAACATACCTCCCGTGACATCCACATGACATCAGTTCATTGTTTCACATGGCACTGGAAACAAAAATGGTGCCATGACCAAATGTTCGTATTGCAAGTGTGCAATCCCAAAACAAGTGTCTTTCCTTTTCTTATTTTCACCACACTACAAAAGCCATAAAATCGATCAATATCAAAGCTCAAAATGGAATATTGATTTTGTTCCCTATCCATTGCAAACAGAAGTAACACCATCATATAGGTCACAATTCCCACGATTCAGCATCTATCGTAACACTTTGTGCATTGCCCGAAGTCTGGAGAGAGTTGCTATAAATAGATCCATTAATTATTATAGTCCTATGTCCATCACTGATAGCTACTGATGTCTGGCAAAGTTATAGAATGTCCTAAATTCAATATGATTGTAAGGACAAAAATATTCAAAAGACTATGATTCTAAGTATTGCCAAATGACAAAAAATCTTCAAAATACTAAATGGAATTAAATATCATAGGTTTTTGTGTCATCTGCAAGAATTGCAAAAGGGACATCTATGAGGGTTACTCTGGTCATATGTCGGGTTGTGTGTTATCTGTGGTCAAAATGTTAAACCCATTTTATAATTGAATTGCCTGTGAGTGCCCGTAAGGGCTTCATGATGTAACTTGGTGGAAAGGAAGGGTGGAGTGGGGTGAATGTTGGCGGACCCTCAATTGCCTTGTTGACCTAATTGTGAAATTGGGCCCACCCCCCAATTCACAACCGATTGACGGCAGACGACACTTGCGGTCTGGGGACTACCGATGTGAGTTTTTTATTTTGTGTTGTTGAGTTATTTTCCTAGTTGGCACCATACTGCTATGCACAGTTTGCAATGTTAATTCCTAGGTAAAATTTGTGCAACAGAATTACACTGATGGCACTGCCCATTCTAACAATTCATCGCCATCCGAGTTCATTTTTTTCTCTCAGCCATTCAAAAATTATAACTTTGACCGAATTGCATCATTGAGGTTTGAAATTAATATATGCAAAACAAAAAATTATCAATTTGCATCAACTGAACTTTAAGCAACTTCTATAACAAGGTCATCCAATGTGGATCAAAAAACAAGGGCTGTTAAAAATCTGCTGATGGTGTTGATCATGCATTATTAAAGACAGCCATATGTAGTCTGGATAATATGAGACTTGGAATGTATAATACTTACTTAAAGTAGTGTCAGTATGAGCTACTTGATTACATTAAAAAGAAATGACTGAAAGATCCTTTCTCCCACAGAAATGGTGGATGTAATCCAAACAATTTGTTTTTTGTGTTAAGAAAATTTGGTTAGAAGCTATTGCGCTTAAATTCATTACAAATACATAAAAAAAAGCAAAAAATACAGAATAGAAGAAACACGTTTCATGTTATTTAAAAAAAAAAAAAAAAGGTATATCTGACTTTCTATAAAAATGCTGATAAAAAATAATACTTGTATAGAGAATAATGGAAATGGCCACCATGTGATCACACCAATATGGGAAGTGCAACCACAGCAGGTTCATGTTGTAATGTTAACACACATTTTCACAAAGAGCAGGGTCCAACCTTTTAACAAATGCTTTCAAAAAGAGGCAGGGTCCAACTGTTAACACACGCTATCACAATGAGCAGGGTCAACTGTTAACCACACATGTTCCCAAAGAGCAGGGTCAAACTGTTCACACAAGATATCACAAAGAGGCAGGGTCCAACTTTTAACACAAGCTATCAAAAAGAGGCAGGGTCCAACTGTTAACACATGCTATCACAAAGAGCAGGTCCAACTGTTACACACGCTATCACCAATGAGGCGGGTCCAATGTTAACACCATTTTTCACAAAGAAGGCAGGGTCCAATGTTACACAAGCTATCACAAAGAGGCAAGGGGTCTCAAACTGTTAACACAAGCTATCACAAAGAGGCAGGGTCCAACTGTTAACACAAGCTATCACAAAGAGGCAGGGTCCAACTTTTAACAATGCTATCACAAAGAGGCAGGGTTCCACTGTTCACACAAGCTATCACAAAGACGGGCAGGGTCCATCAAAAATGTTAAAAACAAGCTAATCAAAAAGAGGCAGGGTCCAACTGTTAACACATGCTATCACAAAGAGGCAGGTCCAATGTTTTAACACAGAAGCTATCAAAAAGAGGCAGGGTCCAACTGTTAACACATGCTTTCACAAAGAGTAGGGTCACAAACTGTTAACACACTTTTCACAAGTGCAGCCGTCCACGGTTAAACAAATTTTACAAAGTAGTGGTAACATATATTTGTAAGGGGGTAAGTTGATTACAGGGGTCAAAATAGGGAAAAAAGTATCAAATGCGTTGAAAACGTGTTCGTGTACATTTCAGGATTAAAAAGGTATAGTTTGCCTATCTGCAGGTTGTAGCTCATAGTTATGAGTCAAAAATAGATTCAAGGGTCACCATGGGGGGTACAATATTCAGATATATCGGTATTTCGTTATAAAATGGTGTTCATGGTTCGTCTACTGGTACAGAACCCGAAAAATATACTGGTTGCAATTAAGATATATTAGTTGCATAATTGGAGCGTAAAATGTGACGCGGGCTACAGTGTCTATGGAGGTCTTAGTCCTAGCTATTGTAATTCTTATCGAAGAAAGTTCCAAAAAAAAATTTTACATTTACTATCTAGTGGGACAAATTAACAGTTTCAACCAGTCCTGATCAAATCGGACCATCTATGAATTTCACCCAGGATGAACCTTGACTGTTATGTGCATGCACTAAATCTAAACGAAGTAGATAGGGCAAAACTATAAATTGTATTTTAAACTTAGGAGTAGCCCAATAAATGGTCATAATTTAAATCAATCGAACAATTCTAAATTTTACTCCCGTACAAAGTTCCCCTTATTATACAGTTCACAGAGTTGATTTGGTAGACTTTTAATATATTATTTTTGGCATATTTCACAGTATATAACAACCAAAAGTGTTCTGTGCAAGTTGTGGTGGGTCAAAGCACTAATATATGGATATACAAAGCGTCACTGGTGTAGTTAAAGATGCATTTCATGGACCCAGCACGTCGTTTTATATCTGTTTAATAGAATCCAAGGGAACAGGTTGACTTCCAAATTTTCAGTTGATTTTGAAGGTGCGTTTTGATGCTACAAGTTGTTTCACAAAGCCTAATTGGCACTGTACATCGGTGTACGGAAGGATACATACAAAATTATGAATTCCTCAGAGTAGATCGGAATTTGCAAGTGAGAGAGGCATACTTAGGCCACACAGTTCAGATGATACAAAAAATTTTCAAATTTTTTTTGGTAAGTCGGGGGAAGAGGTTATGGATCACACATGCCCCTTTAAACACCGTTCATAAGCATGTCACCGATAGTAGACTTGGGAGCAACTGTCTGGTGTTATAACATCCTGCAGGCGGTTTGCATCTTGCTGGAGTTCTATCTAACGCCATTGTGAAACAACATGTAAATTCTGAAATTCCAAATTGTTGGACTAGGCACAATACTCACATCAGGATTCTTCTTTGCATTATAGGTTCCACCCAGATGACTATGGACCTTGGGCCTCGTACCACAATGGATCAGGATGCTTCCTATCAAAATGCCAAATTTCAAACTGATACGTACACCAAAGCGTGGTGAAATGCATAGAAAGATATACACACATACAAAAATACACCAATATTCATTTAGTACAGCTAACACAAGAATGCTGCTAGTACATTCACTTGAGTAGGACACGTTTGGGAAAAGTTGCAATTTCCAAAACTGATTTTTGCTATTTCATGTAAAATACCTAAACAATACTGAAAAAATACAGCTTTAGGGAATGGGGAGTTGATCAGCTTCCAACCATGCCTGCAAATTCATCATGTGAGTCAGATGAACTGCAAAAAAATACAAAACCATACATCCCGTGACATCCACATGACATCAGTTTCAGCTTTCCCTGCAATGGAAAAAATGTTGCACATGACCAATGTTCGTATTGTAAGTAATTGCAATACCAAATACATTTTCTTCCGTATTCTTATTTTCACCACTACAAAGCCATAAAACTCATCAAGATCAAAGCCTCAAAAGTGAATATTATTTATGTTCCACTATCCATTGCTCAAATGGAGTACACCTCCTATATGTCACAAT
Source organism: Ophioderma brevispina (assembly GCA_023653785.1). Lineage (NCBI taxonomy): Eukaryota > Metazoa > Echinodermata > Ophiuroidea > Amphilepidida > Ophiodermatidae > Ophioderma > Ophioderma brevispina. Next base: position 9,191 of record JAMKCH010026523.1, read on the forward strand.
TCCCAAACTGATTCCGCATCTCTATTACACTTTGTGCATGCCGTAATGTATGGAGGAGTTGCTATAAATAGATCCAGTAATTATAGTTACAGGGCCATGCACTGATAGTATGACTGTCTGGCAAAAAATTTAAGAATGTCTTAAATAATATGGATTGTACTGACAAAAATCTCAAAAGACTATGATTCTGAGTATGACAAATGACAAAAATCTTTCAAAATTTAATGGAGTTAAATATCATAGGTTTTTGTGAGAATTGCAGAAGGCACATCTATGAGGGATTACTCTGGTCATATGTCTGTGGTGTGTGTCTGTGTCAAAATGTTAACCCTTTTATTATTGCATGCTGTCGTGAGTGCCGTAAGGGCTTCGATGATGTAACATGGTGAAAAGGAGGGTGGAGTGGAGGGTGACATTTGTTGGTGGACCTCATGTGACCGTTGGCCCCATTCACAAACCGCGACGGCAGACGACATTGCGGTCTGGGGACCGCTGTGTTTTTTATTTTTGTGTTGTTTAGTATCTTTCTAGGTTGGCACCCTACTGCCATGCACCAGTTTGCAATTGTAATTCCTTTTTTTAAGGTAACTTGTGCAACAGGAATACATGATGGCACTGCCCATTCTAACAATTCATCTGCATCCGAGTTCATTTTTTTTCTCTCAGCCCTTAAAAATTATAACTTTGACCGAATTGTCATGAGGTTTGAAATTACTTATCAAAACAAAAAATATCAATTATCACACTGAACTTTAACTTTCTATTAACCATGTATCCACTGTGGATCAAAAACCAAGGGTAAAATCTGCTGATGGTATTGATCATGCATATTCAAAGATAAAAGCATTATTTAGTCATGATAATACATGAGACTTGGAATGTTTAAACTTAATTAAGTAGTTCTGTATGAGAGACTTGATTTACATTAAAAAGAAATGAACTGAAAGAGGGTCTTTCTCCCACAGAACAGGTGGATGATAATCAAAACAATTTGTTTTTTTGTGTTAAGAAATTGGTAGACGCTATGATGCTTACAAATTCATTAAATACTAAAAAAAAGCAAAAATACAGCATTCGAAAACTTCTGTTGATTTAAAAAAAAGACAGAAGTTATGATTTACGTTCTATCACAAATGCCTGATAAAAAATTAATTTGTAGAGAATTTAAATGGGAAATGGCCACCAAGTGATCCCCAATATGGAAGGAAGTGAACCCCGCAGGTTCGTGTTGTAACTGTTAACACACATTTTACAAAGAGGCAGTGGGCCAACTTTTAACACATCGCTCTTCACAAAGAGGCCAGGGTCCAAAATGTTAACACACGTATAACAATGAGGCAGGTCCAAACTGTTAAACACACGCTTATGCACATGCGGCAGGGTCAATGGTAACCACACATTTTCACAACAAAGAGGCAGGGTCCACCAACTGTTAACACCCGCTATACAATGAGGCAGGGTACAACTGTTTTAACACACCTTTTACAAGCAGGCAGGGGTCCAAACTGTTTAACACAAGCTATCACAAACAAAGAGGCAGGGTCAAACTGTTGTTAACACACGCTATTACAATGAGGCAGGGTCCAACTGTTAACACAGTATCACCAAGTGAGGAAGGGTCCAACTCGGTTAACACCACAAAGCTATCACAAAAGAATGGCAGGGTTCCAACTGTTAACACAAGCTATCACAAAGAGGCAGGGTCCAATGTAACACAAATTTTCACAAAGAGGCAGGGTCCAACTGTGAACACAAGCTATCACAAAGAGGCAGGGTCCAACTGTGAACAAAAACAAAAAATACACGCTTACACAAATGCAGGCAGGGTCCAACTTTAACACAAGCTATCACAAAGAGGCAGGGCAACTGTTAACACAAGCTTATCACAATGAGGCAGGGTCCAACTGTTAACACACGCTATCACAAGTGAGCAAGGGTTTCCAAACTGTTAACACACGCTATCACAATGAGGCAGGGTCCAACTGTTAACACACGCTATTACAATGAGGCAGGGTCCAACTGTTAACACACGCTATTACAATGAGGCAGGGTCCAACTGTTAACACAAGCTTTCACAAAGAGCCAGGGTACCGAACTGTTAACACACGGTATAACAAACGAGCAGGGTCCACGGTTAACCAACGCTAGCACAAAGAGGGGGAGGGCCAACTGTTAAACACATGCTTTCAACAAAGAGTAGGAGGTCCACTGTTAACCCACACATTTTCACAAAGTGGCCGCGTTTTCCCACGGTTATTTAAAACAATTTTCAAGAGACCTAGTAATCACCTGGAAAGATTTCATTTCATTTCGTCAGACACATCAAATCGCAGGCAAAAGCTGAATGCATGATGTTGGACAATAGAAAATAAGAGAAAAGAGGACAGATAACAGTAACAAAAAAAAAAGGAGAAGTGAAAAGAGATAAGAAACGTACACTTCAATGGCACTGTAAGGATCCCATTCCAACAAGGAGTTGTACGTCACATTGAATCTCACACACAACACCCACTCATCACCACACCACCCAACACCGCCCACTGTAGCCCCAGCCACCGTCACCACCAACCCACCACCCACCTCAGCCCACCCAATACCACTCCACGGAAGACGCATCGCACGACGCCACGCACTCACGCAGTCACTTGCACGTCACCACTCACGCACGCAAACGCACGGCACGCAGCACGACACGCACTCAATCATCCACCACGCATACGCACCTCACTCCACTAACGAACGCACTCACTCACCCACACCCACCACCCACCACCCAGACCACCCACCCACGCCTCACTCACTCACTCACTCACTCAAAACACACACTCACACGCGCATACTCACTATCCACCCAACCAACACACATGAACTAACATACTCATAAAATGGTAAAACAAATGGGTGAACAAGTAAAGTACCAAAAAACTAATCTAATCGATTAAATTGCACCAGAATCAAGATCTAATACAATTAAAATGAACCTTATTTTCTCAGGAGTCCAAATAAATGCGGGCACAAATAAAATTTACTTCTTGAGTAGCCTGTAAGGTAGGTATTGCAACTATTGCCCATATCTGTTCAACTCTGTATTGGTTCTTCAAACCGACGCTCCTTCTTAAGTCAACTGTGCAAACTGAAACTTTCCTGGAAACCGATGAGTTAAACGATCTGAAATGACGCATGATTCAGCAAATTTTTGCCACAATCATCACCCGCCTATTACTAGCTGATGAAAGACAACACTTGGTCAGAGCATGTCATAATCTGTGTAATCAGGGCCTAAAATAATTTTACAGCGCCCGATGTTTGAATGGTTCAAATAGCTTAAAGATTGTTTACAAGTGAGATTGAGCGCCAGACTGGGGTAGCATACTGCCAAACAAGGACGAAATACGGCATGTAAAACTTGATAAACTTCTTGCTCGAAACACCAAACTTTTTAGACGGCCAAGGATTGTGTAATGCGTACTACTCTTCGTAATCATGTGTTAATTGAGTTCCCATTTCAAATCATTTGGACCACTATCCCAAGCAGTTTCGTTTCAGAAACAACTTCAAGAACTGTATCACCAATTGAAAATTGAAGTGCCTGAGGTTGGGTTTCGCTTAAACAGATCTTGCATGGTTTTTGCATTGTTAGGATTAAGTTTGAGATGATTATCACAGACCAAGTTACAGATATTAACACATTTTGCATAGATGAAATGCCATTACCGAACGGATCTCCCCAAGGGTAAGATCATCAACATATTGCCATCGGTGGGCAGAAGAATATACAGCTGCATAACAGGCAATACAAAAAAATCATAGGGACCAAGCTTGGTCCCTTGGGGGACACTGCACGTGAGAGTTTCCCACTCAGACAGGGCGATTGATACGCGAATCTCTGCCGATCGTCCGACGAGGAAGCTGATGATCCAAGGAATAGTTTCAGATAATGCAGCAGAGGGAGATCCATTTGCGTAACAGGGCAATGTAGTGAGCGACACAGTTGACGGCCTTTGAAAATCAATACCTACAAGGGTATATTGAGTTCGGTCAAATACTACCTTGTTAAAAAAAACATCTTAAAATATAAACAAGGCAGTGTGTAGTTGACGATCCACTTAGGTTTACGTATGTGACTAGATCCATATTACAAGTAAGTATCAAAAGGCCCATTAGATACAAAACCCTCGCAACGTTTGCCAATTGAGAAGTAAGAGAAATGGGTCTAAGTTATGATCACAGCAGGAAGCTCCTTTGGGATGGAGCAACGATAGCATCCTGCCATATTTGTGGAACAAAACCTTCCCTGAGGGAGCTTTTGAAAATTCAGAAAAGGAGTACTCAATTCACAAGCAGATTCTTTCAAATTCTGATTTGGTCATATAGTCCAGGACCAGCAGTTGGAAAATGTGATCTTACGCCATCTGGGAATAGCCACTTTCATACACTCCTACGGTAAAGGGTTTGCCCATACCGTGTCAAAAGTTTTAGTGGTATTGATTCCTAAAACTCTCACATGACTTAACGGCAAGTGAAACTACTTAGTTGCATAAGATAATAATAATCATGCAGCCAGCCAAGGAAGGGACAATTACTAATAGGCTCATCATGAAAAATAAGTTTAAATTGATCGTGCAGCGAAGAAGTGACACACAATTAGTGCCAATGGTTGCCTTTTTAACAAAATTTCAGTTTTAGCTTTTGGTTTGTGGGTTGCGTTTTGGGTTTGTTGATCAGATCCATAAAGAACTTAGCAAGGGCTTTGGTTGTTGTCATTCCATTGAGGTTTGTTGGTAGCATCCTATAAGGTGTAAATAAATACCATTTAGCAACACGGGTGGGTTTTGTTTTTGCATGTTGTGGTATGTCGTGTGCAGGCCTGGTGTGTGTGTGTATGGGTGGTGTGTGTGTGTGTATAGTTGTCTGGTATAAATGCCCCAGGGCATGCTGGTTTTTTTTAAAAGGTTTTTTAAGTCATACGATTTCCTAATAAACAACCTGGGGGTGGTGCATTTATTAAGTCAAAAATCCCGCAAAAAATAACCTTACACACGCTTATTTTTCGCTGAGTTACCAATAATACAAACGAACGATCGAGCAGGCGGATGCTGTTTTCGCAACCTACCGTTGAATAAAATGCGCATGGACTTGTGAATCAAGGTTTGCGAAAGTCTGTCCAAAATGGATATGGTTGTTTACCTTGACCTTTAGGTGCCATAATTACGGATCGGTACAATTTTCAGCAACGGATTTGTGAGGGAAAATGCCGGTACCTCAACTCAAAATAGAAAGTGGTAACATGAGAGTTCTTCATTTTTTCAAAACCCCCCTTTTCAATGATTTTTCATTGTTACCCCCTTTTTTTGCAAAACGATGACCAAATAAGGGTTAAAAATTACCCCCTATTTCAAGGTTTTCACATGACAAGATTTCAGACACCCCTTTTCAATGATCTTATAATAACATTTAAAACAAAAATCAAGTATCAATATTACTTTTGGTTGCATGTACTCCAGTGATCATGTTTTATTGGGATTAATTCAAACATGTATACTGATTTTACTTGAATGAAAATGCAACAAAGATAAAACCAAATGTTCCGTAAAGTTTGTAGTCGACCACAACCAATTCTGTGAAATGCCCCTTTTTTTTAAATTTCGCGGAGGACAGATGCTCAGACTACCCCTTTTTTCGTGATTCGCGGTCCTTGATGACAGTAAAAAAATATACCCCCTTTTCCTCGAAATTTAGAACCTCCAAATGGTTAACACTTTTTATGTTGAGTTGCGGGAGCGGGGGAAAATGGTGATTTTTCGGTGCGCGAGGCCCAGACCATACCATTAGTGCAGGATCACTAGCAGAAAGCATTGATGACCACAGTGATTATGATACGGATTACGACAGTCCCGGCCATTTAAATCATGTGATTTAGGTAAGCTTAACTCATTTTCTAATGTTTATCCAAAAGTCGTAGGGGGGCGGTTTATTAGAGCAGGGGCGTTATTGGAACAACACGGGATGTGTTCCAATTTATAAATATTTCTCAATGCAAACCATAAGCAAACACTATCTTGACAGCCCCCCCCCACACACAAAAAGGATCAGTGTTTGAACAAAGCTCAAAAAACATCAATGATGGCTCATCAACAGGGCTGTACAAAATAGGTACTGGCCCCTAAAATGTCTGTTTACACATTTACAGGAACAGATGTAAGTTCTTTAAAAATTAAACTTATTAAAGGTATCTCCTTTGTGGTCTAAAGTGACTTGTGTAAAAGTCAGGTTTCAGTGTTAAGAATAGGATTTTTGTGGGATTGATTCAAACCCCCTCTGAACTAGTACCATATTTTGAGAATATGGATTAGCAGTGGTCTAACAAGGTCAAGTGTAAAGGCATGGCCACAAATACTGGCCCATTTGCCAAGGTACTCCACAGGCAAAAAACATGTGACACATGAACTCCAAGTACAGAATGATATTTGTGAGCATTAGGTGAAAAATACATCGGTCCTCGGACCGCAATGTGTCGCCTGCCGTCGCGGTTGTAATGATAGGTCTCATTGACCTATTGCATGGGACCTTTGACTCATTAACAAATGAGGGGACCAATGTTGCACCTTATGATTCAAGTGTGGTTCCAATTGAACTTCAATTTTCATTTAGGTCAATTTTACATTTTCAGCCATATTACAACTTGACCTCACATGACATTTGACCTTGGTATGTGACCTTTGACCTCATCAGCAAATGTTGGAGTTCATGTTGCATCTATGACTGAAGTTTGGTGTAAATCCATCAAAGTATGCCAATATTACAAGCAAATGTTACCCTTTTCACAAACAACAACCACAACAGACAAACAAACACCCGCATCCCCACACAGATTTCCAGCGGCCCCCCAATACACAAAGGCACCAAAAAGGAAGTGGCTTTCGCCTATTCTTGCCTGACCAGGCACAAAACTGGGAAGAAAGTCGGAACCATTAGGCCCTGTACCACCCGTGCCTTCAAAGCTCAAGATGGGGTGGGTTTTGTAATGAATATGCAGCCTGTCCCAGGGTAACAGCAGTGTCCTTCCATCTGTCACAACAAAAACAGCCAATGTGCGCCTTTAAAACTTGCGTGCGTACCCTTAAACACTTGGGAACTCAGCGTGCCGTTTGCTAAAAATGTGTGAATATGCGTCGTTCCCTCAAACACTTTCAAAGGTGTACACCCTCCCTACTTGCGAAGTATTATGTGAGTAACCTCAAACACTCCAGGGAAAGTGCATGCATAACTAAAACACTTGCAAATGTGCATGCTACCCCAAAAACATTTCTTCTCTCAAACACTGCGAAGGTGCCTGTATAAAATCCCTTCAACACTTGCAAGCACACCTGCATAACTTCAAAACTTGCAACACAAGTGTGGCCCCAAAACATCTGCGAATGCGCATGCACACCCAAAAACAAAACATTGCAACTACACTTGCCCGAAAAACACTTGCAAACGCAAGGCATACCCTAAAACATTGCGTACCAGAAATCACTTTTGAATGCCGTGGCATTCTAATTACACTTGTGTTTCCCAAACAACTTGAAATGCTTTTCAATTCAACACATATGGCCTAAGTGTATTCAAACAGAGATACATATTATCAGAAAAAACACAGTGGATGGAAAATAATGGTGCAAAATTTTGCGGCTTGGCTTCAGGCATGCCAGAACTAAATTGCTTCAAAATGATTGTTATTTCAAATGATTTGTGGTCTATCTACCTCATATCTTATTTAAATGAAATGAACAAAACCGTAAGCTAACCAAAGGTGTATTCCATTGTTTTTGTACGTCTGTCATTCCATCAATGTTACCAATTTTATTTTATTATTTTAAAACTTCAGTGCAAATTGTAATGCTTATATAATGAAAATCCTGGCTACGGCATTTGTAACACTGTCAATACTACATTGCCACACATTCATCCATAAACTGGGAATGATGTTGTGAATAGGTGCCTCAGGGGAGGTTCTTTGTATTTTCAGGATCCGATGCACTTTTTGGCATTGCTGCCTCACAGAAGTAAAAAAAGTTCCACATCACCAACAAAAATATTACAGGGAAAGTAGTTTTTCGGAATGGGAAGGACAGTAGATACAAAACACGATAAAAAATTGTACCATAATATTTTGGAGCCAAATTTAACTAGAATTTTGCGGTTCTCGGCTTTCGCGCTCACTATATTAAAAGAATATAAGATGTGGGCCGCTCCATGATCTTTGACCTTGGCACATGACCTTTGCCCTCATCAACATATGAGGAATCCCATGGTGCACCTATAACAGAAGTTGGTTCCAATTGAACTTCAACTTTTCAATTGAGGTCAATTTTACATTTTTAGCCTATTTTTCAACTTGACCTCATATAACCTTTGAACTCGGCACATGACCTTTGACCTCATCAACATATGAGGAATCCCATGGTGCACCTATGACAGAAGTTGGTTCCAATTGAACTTCAACTTTTCAATTGAGGTCAATTTAAAAAAAAAAAACTTAACAATTTAGTGATACACACACACATCCACACGCACAACGGATTGCTAAGTGGTCCTGCCAGCTATAGCTGGCGGCCCACAAAAACTACCCTTTTTTATGAAAATCAGCATTTTCGATATGCTTAACCCATCACACGCTTCATGTGTCCAACACTAACCCCCCGTGCAACGAGAGATTTTGAGGCACCCAAATATTGTGTCATAATAGTAATTTCATATAGATTAGACACTCAATAGATTTCTTGCCTTGTATTTCACTACAGAAATGTCTTAAAAGAGAGAAAAAAGGTGATTTGGATTTGCTTGTATTTCAATGTAAAACATAGGCTGAATTTCGTATTTGCTCCTATAAGAAATTACAAATTTCACAATTTTTTTACCAAAGAAACATTTCTCGGCTTAATCTTTTCAGATGGGGATATTTTTGATGGAAAGCTTTACATCAGGGCAAAAATCAGTACTTTTGATTTTTTAAGGGACACCCGATATGTGAAATCTCCCGTTGCACCTTTAGGCCAAGGGGAAAAAAGGATGCACATTGCTATGTGAACTCACATTTGTCATGTGGTGCTATGTGATTGGCTTTTTGGACCATTTTCCACACACAGAAGTATGTGTGTGTGAGTGTGTTTGTGTGTGTGTGTACTAGAGTGACATTGTGGGGTTGTTTATAAGTAGAAATGAGACAATGTGGGGTTATTTGACGTTGTGGGGTGATTCTGGTTTGACGTAATGGTTTTATTTTTACTAGAGTTGCTACGTTACTATTTGTCCTATAACAGAATAACTGTAATCTAGTACTGAGGTTTATTCCGTAAAAGAGTAGAAAAGAGGATTTTTCTAGTTTAGTAACTTTATAGGCATGCAGCGCAATCCTCTTGGCTAAGAAAAATGAGCAGTTTAGTAAAACAAATGAAAAAAAATGGGAAAAAAATGAAAAAAATCTTTTAAAATGTCTAAAAAAGTCTTTTTAAGAGGAAAAATTAATTACATATAGTAACGAAATACGTTAAGAGGAAAAATTAATTACATATAGTAATGAAATACGTTACTATAGTAACAAATGAGTAGTTTTTAAAGAAAAAAGTAGAAAAAAAAGTGACTAAGAATTTTTTAGTAAAAACCCACAATGTAGCTTTTGTAAGTCCACATGTGTGTGTATGTTTGTGTGTGGGTATCAACTTGTAATATCCTGGTTGATGGTAGCAGTGGTAGAAGTATGCAATCCTCTCTTGCCAATACAAAATTTAGAAGTGAAATGATTGCTGATGACCTCATTGAAACAAAATTCCTCAAAATAACTGTAAATAAATCAGCACTTTAAATGCCAAGAAAACTAAGTTTATGGTTTTTGGTACACATCATATCCTCAATAAATTTCAGAATATTACTATGCACTGTAATAATGATACCATAGATTTCCGACCTTTTCCCTTCATTTCCAGTCAAAATAGCTTTGTTTTAACAGCTAAATTTACACACCACTAGAAATTTGGAAACCTTTAGACAATGATAAATAAGGTCATGGACCAGTTTGGAGGGTTTAAAGGAAGGTAACACAACTCTGATGTGTATTTTCTTGTTTTTCAGTTGTGCAACCTAAGACATTGGAAACCACTCCAGAGTGGTTATTACACACACAGAAGCTTTTTAAGGCTTATTCACACAGCAACACAAACATGCAAAATTCACAGTTTCTACAAAAAATGAGGCAACCTTACTTGCTGAATGTGCCAGTGTCCCTTTAAAGGTAGGTACATGCGGTGCAGTTGGATCAGCGCTTGCCTCATAAGCTTAAGGTTGTGGGTTCAAACCCTGCTGTCTCCAATATGTTGTGCACTTGGGCAAGGCACTTTTCCTCCCTCGCCTCTCTCCGCCCAGGAGTATAAATGGATACCGGCAAATGCTGGGAAATGCAAAACAGACTCGCTGTTCGGGAGGGAGGAGTGGCGAACCCAACAACAACATTATATGATGGAGTCTGGCCCAAACACCAGAGACAGAGAGATGGGCATTCCATCTGCAGGCGCACCATTAGCATTTGCATTAAAGGTGCTCCACTGGGCCGAAGCATATAATGTTGTGTGTTTCATACAGAGGGTTATCACTAACATGATTACAATACTAGCCAATAGATTGCTGTACAAATAATTTCTGATAACCATAATACAACCCATATTTCAGCTTGTAGCATCGTAAGGGAAAAAATGGCCAAAATATTTTGAGATGAGATGAGGGAAAATACAATGAAGTCAAAATCTTAGGTACAACAGGGAGAGTAGTGTGGTTGAGATTGACGACTGGGTGGTGCACCTTTAATGTGCATATGGCAACAGTCATATCTGTGTCTGTGTCAATCGGATACTACTCCTCTCAGGATGTGGCTTGCAGACATGAAGAAACAGAACAGGCAGAAAATTGCTATGGGATTAACTCTGACACTTTGCTCTATTCTATTGTTATTAGTCTATTGTTAAAATTGAGGGTGTCCTCCTTATGATATCTCTGATCAGTCTTTAATGCACAGATGCCTAGCTTTCACAGATACCTAGTTTCCAACTAAGCACACATTTATGGGAGGTGCATAATATATCGGTGACCTACACAATATGTCTTGTAACAAAAGCATCAACAAAATCACACCATCCTACACCCAAGAATAAGCTACCATCCCACACAAATACAGGTCATCTTATTAGGATAATATGTGATATTTCATCATTATACAGAACACTCAACTAATTAGGACTGTGGATTGACATATCTATTACAGGCATCACATCTGTTATACAGATTGCTTACAGGGTACATGTATGGTAACTGTACACCTTGCTTTACAGGCTGCTTCATACAAGCTTTTCAGATAATGCATTTTGTGAAAGTACTGCTCTCTGTCAGTGTCTATTTTATCACTTTGGTAATTTGTTAAAATTCTGAACTTTTTCTTAATTCTTCTCTCTTTCTAGCATTTGTATTATTGCACTCAAGTGCTTAGGGTCCCATATAATTTTCAATCACAATTTCCAGGGACTTTTCAGGATTTTGAATGACATCTAGATGATTAATAACTGATAATTGACCTTTGTCTTATCACTGAAACATCCTTTGAAATGGCAATATCATTATATGCGTTTCCTCTTGATTAGCCGGGACTTGACCCCATTGCCTTGCATGGTTTCGCCATTTGTGGGAAGCCTGGAAACTGGTAGCAATAAGAATGGGAGCATTTACATAACATTCGATAAGGTTTGATTCTATCTCACACAAAACCCACTGATCTTGCAAGAGGTGATGCATTGTTATGTAACACCCTCATTTATTCCATTATCATTTCGAGGCTTTACTTGCAAAAGCGAACCATGCATGAGCGAAGCCCATCTGTGAAGTTTCACGCTGATATTCTATTTCATTTTAATATAAGCACTAACAAGAATTACGTCTTTTAAAAAGACAACCGTGGTAGCAGTTTTTAGTACTACTATGTAGTGTAAAATACTCAAAGACCCCATTGTTTTGACAATTTTGCAAATTTTTCATTCGAAAACCCCCGATTTGAACGTAATTTAGCCATGACACCAAAACGAACTTATTTTTTGCAGTCCCTGTCACGGAATGCTCCTGGGTTTGGAACCGCAGCCTTACACCATATCAATATCAATTTCATAGGTGAGTGTCCACCGGGCACTTTCCACTGTAACTTTGGCCAATTTGGCCCCAATTTATAAGGCCTGTTCCTGTTCATCATTCATTCAAAAAAATATCTCATGCAAGTGTTAGTCGGGTGCTGGTATTCATTTTGTTTAATGTCTGAGCTGGGTTAGTTCTCGGGAAAAGAGTAAGTGAACAAGTATGTCAGTCAAACTAAAAACTACAGTGTTTTTTTTTTTTTTTTTTTTTTTTTTTTTTTTTTCTCACAGATTTCCATATAGCCAGCCAAATCCTTGTATTGATTGGTTAGCAATGTTGAATGTGGGTAGCACGATCAATCAAATAGATCCTAAATATTTTAAACCACAGCCCATTACAACGATTCAAAACTCAAACTACAGTTATAAGGTTTAATAAATCAATGCTTGTTGTTATCTGGGCATTGTACAATAATGGTACTCTCAAGACCATGGGTCAGGTTATCCTAACTTCTGTTCAGCAATCTCAAAACTATAAATAACATGTCAAACACCTTCCAACAAAACTTTGAGAATTGGAATCTCATGTATGACCCTACTATAGCTAATTCTTAAACAGCGTTGTGAAATGGAAGCAATTTCTTGGCTGATGCCGGGTTCAATTTCGACTATTGAACCCAGGAAGTACACGCTGCGTATTGAAATATGGAGGGTGAAGCGATCACGTTCATACACGTTGTTACTACGTGCGCGCATGCCTGCCAACGTTACGTCTCATTGTAGGTTTGTTGCGTTTCAAGTGTTATTTGATTTTTGTCACTGGGGTTAAGTGGAGTCCTTTCGTTAAAGCCATAAATATCGCAAAACGGATAAAAGAGACCTTAAATTGTAATAAAGCTATTTAAGAATGAGAATTAAAAGGTATGATATTGGAAACTGGTACCACTTTACGACAAATTGCTGAAACGGCGACACCATGATTTTTCGAAAAAGCCGAGGAACCTCAGCCTCCGGCCTCCTGTTATATAGCCTCAATTTTTTGATTAAACGTTTTAAAAATATTATTTTCTTCACTTGTATTTGAGAAAAGTTTTCTCACGGGAAAAGTACGTGTTTACCATAAAAGAGAGAAAAGGGGAAATAGTCGCTAGTTTGTTTTTGCGAAGTGCACCTGTTTCGATTGCACACAATAGGGGAGGTGAAGTGTGGAATTCCCCAAGATTTGTAAACTTAGTAACTGATTCAACTTGTTTATGCGTTGGAGTTCAAAACATTGGTAAGATCAGGGGAAGGGAATTCCACCCACAAGGTTATATATAGGAAAGTGATTGGATGTAATTAGAGTGGGAATTACTTGGTCAGTGTAAGGTTTATGTTTATGCATGCGGGTTTGTGTGCTAGAGCTTCTGGGTTACTAGCTGTGTGAAGTTAAATAGAAATGTGACTGAAGGCGAGGGCCAGTAAGTAGTTGCAATCAAGAGTATACCAGAGCGCTCTGGAGCGCTATACAGTATAATCTAGCTAGTTTCTATACAATAATGGTAATTTGAGTTCTACATCTAGTGCCAGGATTTCATATTTTGGATGCGCCGAGCTTGGAGCTTGAAGCTAAATGCTGCTGTCGTCTTTTAAGTCAAAGAGCTTCAGTTTGGAATCAAAAAGGGGATTCCAGTTTGTAGTCCGATATGAGGACATAGCGACAGACAGATGGTGGTATATTACCTGGATTTTATTATTGTGGAATATATTTGTCGTCGAGGGAAAGCCCCGTCGTCTTGAACTGCCGGAACAAGATTACCTTCAGACTGAGAAGATTCCCTTGGAATTAAAACATTTTTTTTTGACCTGAGTTTTTGTTATGAAACTTGTGGCTGTCCATTTTGGAGTCTTCGCTGAAGAGGACATCCCCCCACCCTTAGCATCCTTGAACTGCAATGCCTCGTTTGAACATTAAGTATCATTATATAAATTGTGTTGTAATTGGAATTTGATGTAATGGTTTGGACCATACCAAACTTGAACCAATTACCAAATCATTAAAATCTGTTTATATTATATAAAATTCAGATTGATTCACTTTGTTGCACAAGGCTCATGTTGAGTGTTGAAAGGTTATTATGACTTCGACGCCGACAAGACGTCATAACAGAATTGGCGGCTCGTCCGGGGAGGAGGAATTTAATTCAGATAAAATTTGAGCCTTATTGTTCAGATTTTTACACATTACAAGTGTGAATAATAATTGTAAAAACATTGTGCACATTTTAGCATTGAAAAAATTGTGTTGTTATTACATGTACTACTTGTAGTTTGGATCAAGTTAGTGTATATTGTGTTGTGTATAGTACAATCACAATGGAGTTTGATCCAGAAGTGTTCATTAGGCAAAATAACTTGCGAGAAGTTTGATGAGCTGAGAAAGAAGCCTGACTGAGTTAATGAAACTAGCCAAGCTTTAGGACCGTGAAGCAAAAAATGCTTATGAGAAAGCAAGTCATCAAAAATAATTGATGAAAAACTTGTACCGGAAGATGTTTGGATAGTTCATATTTGGAAAGATAGAACAGGTTCTGGAACAGGGCACAAGTGATTGAGTCAAAACCTAAAAGAGATTTGAAATGCAAAAGGCCATGGAAAAGGATAAAAAATTGCAAATGAAATGGAAAAAGAAAAATGCAAAGTGGAATTAGAAAAAAAGAAAAAAATGCAATTCAAAAGAGATGCAACAAGAAGAGATGAAGAGAGAGGGAATTGCCATTAATTGAGAAAGACCAAAGAATTGAAGAAAAGGAAAAGTTTGCAAAAGAATGAAAACAAAAGGACATGGAAATGCAGATAAAACAAAAAAGAGTTGAAGCTCATGTTAGGTTAGGGAAACATGAAAACACATAGGCTAGCTCGGTAAGGACTCTTCCAAGCCCTCTGGTTTTGATTTGCGCGAAAAATATTCGCCTGGTTCCAAAATTGCAGGAACAAGAAGTAGGACAAATACTTCTTACACTTGAGAGAAAAATTGCAAATAATAGCTTGGAAATGGCCCAAGGAATCTTGGGACCTTGTTACTACAGTCGTTGTTCATGGTTAAAGCCCGGAAATATATTGGCCATGTCATTAGACAGAGGTAGTGATTATGACGAGGTTAAGAAGGCAGTGCTCAAAGCATTATGAATTGGTGCCAGAGGCATATAGACAAAAATCAGTCTTGTCAGAAGAAAAAGGGAGGACCCAGACCCACGTTTGAATTTGCCAGAGGTTTTAAGGGAACAACTGTTTGATCGCTGGATTCTCTCAAAAGAAAAGTCGGGCAAAAATTGGTCAACTTAGGAGTTGATGTTAGTTGAAGAGTTCAAACGGTGTCTAAAAACCAGATATCAAAACACATTTGGATGAAAACAAAATTGGAGTTTGAGTTTTGAAGCAGCGTAAAGGCCGACGATTAAGCATTGACACACAAATTAAGAAATACTAGTAGGCCTAGCCACGGAATTATTAGGTACAACAAGTACAACAATTAGTCGGGTTCTAACAAGGCATCTCATGGTAGCACTTCAGGAGGGGAAACCCCAGTCAGGTTCCCTTGAAAAGGGGGAGTGGGTTAAAAAGAAAGTAATGGCTGCTAATCAAAAGAACGGGTGGGGACCCAACTCGCAAGTTAACATTGCCATCACTGTAAAAGCCACCAGGAAACATACCAAAGTCAGGTGTTGGGGAGATAATGGCTACCACCCCAAAATGGAGGAAAGCCAAAAAGTGAGTCAAAACCAAATAGTTGTGCAGTTACTTTGGGGTCAAAAGTCATTCTTCTGTTCAAAAACAAGCAAATCCACAAAAGGGAATTAACACAGGAAAAGTAAGGGTATGTAGTATTGTTTATCAATCAAATAGATCTAAATATTTTAACCACAGGCCATACACCGATTACAAACTTCAAACTTACAGTTAATACTAGGTTTAATAAATAAATGCTTGTGTTATCGGGCATTGTACACATAAGGGTACTCTCTAAGACCATGGGTCAGATCATCCATCACTTCTGATCAGCACTTCTCAAACTATAGAATAACATCTTCAAACCACCTTCCACAAACTTTGAGAATGGAATCCTCATTTATGACCTACTTATGAGCTAATTCTTAAAACAGCTGTGAAACTGTAAGCAATTCATTGGTGATGCCCGGGTTCAAATTTGACAATTTGAACCCAGGAAAGTACACGTGCGTATTGACATATTTGGAGGTTTGAATCGCGCACGTATACCGTTTTATTACGTTCGCGCACGCACCTGCAACGTTACGTCTCATTCGTATGTTTGTTGAGTTCAAGGTGTATTTGATTTTTTTGTAACTGGGTAGTGGCAGTCCTTTCTTGTTAAGACATAAGTATCGCGAAATTGGATTAAGGATGACCTTAAAATTGTAAAGCTATTTAAGAATGAGAAAAGTATGATATTGGAAAAACTGCGTTACCATCTTTAGACAAATTGACACTGGAGACACCATTATTTTTGAGAAGAAGAAGACGAACTCAGCCTCGGCCTCATGTTATCTAGCCTCCATTTTTCTGATAAACTTTTAAAAATATTATTTCTCAATTTTATTTGAGGAAAAGTTGTCCACGGCGACAAGTACTTGTTTACCATAAAAGAGAGGAAAGGTGAATATCGAGAGTTTGTTTTAGCAAAGTGCACCTGTTTAGATTGCGCAATAGGTGAAGTGGGGAATTCCCAAGATGTAAACTTAGTTACTGATTCAACTTGTTTATGCTTTGAGTTCACAAAACATTGATAAGATCAGGGGAATTCCCCACAAAGTTATATATGGAAAAGTGATGTAATGAAGTGATGAATTCCGATTGGACAGCAAGTGTAAGGTTATGTTTATTGCATGCGGGTGGGTGCTAGCTCTGGGTTACTAGCTGGTGTTGAAGTTAAATAGAACTTGTGACTGAAGGACTGCGGCCCAGTAGTTGAAATCAAGAGCTTACCAGAGCTCTGGAGCTATACGAACAGTATAATTATAGCTAGTTTTACTCTACAATAATGGTAGAGTTGGAGTTCTACATCTAGTGCCCGGATTTAATATTGGGATGCCGCCGGAGCTGATGAAATGTCTGCTGTCGTCTTTTAAGCAAAGAGATTCCAGTTTTGGAATCAAAAAGGGATTTCCAGTGTGTAGTCCTATTGAGGACATAGCGGGACAGACTGATGGTGGTTTATTACCTGGATTTTATTATTGTGGCATATTGTCGTCGAGGGAAAGCAACGTCGTCTGAACTGCTGGACAAGATTACCTTCATGACTGGACTGAGAAGATTCCTTGGAATATTACATGAGTTTTGTATGAACTTGTAAGTCTTGTGCGCTGTCATTTTTAGAGTCTTCGCTGAGAGGACAATAGCATCGTTGCCCATTGCAATGCCTCTTTTGGAACATTTAAGTATCAGGTAATAACTTGTGGTGTTATTGTGTTAATTTTGAGTAATGTTTTGGGACATACCAATTCTTGAAACAATACAAATCGATTTAAATCTTGTTATATTATATAAAATAAGATCACTTGTGCACAGGGACTCATGTTATTAGGTTTGAAAGGTATTTTGACATTAGACGCCTACAGACGTCATAACAGAATGGGTGTGCTCGTCCGGGATTAATTCAGATAAATTTTGAACCTTTATTTTTTTTATTTTCAGAATTTACACATTAAAAGTGGGAATACTATTGTAAACATTGTGAACATTTTAGCATACAAATTGCGGTCGTGTGGATTACATGTACTACTTGTAGTTTGGATCAGTTGGTATATTGTGTTGTATAGTCTACAATCAAATGGAATTTGATCCAGAAGTGTTCATAGGCAAAAAACTTGCGAGAAGTTTGAGAGCTGAGAAAGCCTGAGTTAATGAAACTAGCCAAGCATTTAGGACTTGAAGCAAAAAATGCTATGAGAAGCAAGTCATCAAAAATAATTTGATGAAAAACTGTCCGGAAGTGTGGGATAGTTCATATTTGGAAAAAGATAGACGAGGTTCTGGAACGGGCACAAGTGATGTAGGTAAAACTGAAAAGAGGATTTGAAAGGAAGGCGCCCATGGAAAAAGGAAAAATTGCAAAGTGAAATGGAAAAAAGAAAAAATTGCAATTGAATTCGAAAAAGAAAAATGCAAATGCCAAAACGAGATGCAACAAGAGAGATGGAATGCAAATGAGAAAGACCACAAAGAAGTGAGAAAAGGAAAAAGTTGAAAAATGAATGAAACAAAGGAAATGGAAAATGCAGATTCAACAAAAAGAGCTTAAAGCTCAGTTAGAGTTAGAAAAATTGAAAACAATAGCCGCTAGCTTGTCAGACTCTTCCAAGCCTTGTTTTAATGCGGCGAAAAATATTCGCCTGGTGCAAAATTTAGGACAAGAAGTAGACCAAATACTTCTTCCACTTCGAGAAAAATGCAAATAGCTTGAAATGGCCCCAGGAATCTTGACCTTGTTGCTACAGTCAGTGTTCATTGTGTAAAAAGCCGAGAAATATATTCGGCATGTCATTAGACAGATGTAAGATTGATGATGAGTTAAGCAGGCAGTGTACTCAAAGCCTAGAATTGGTTGCCAAGAGGCTATAGACAAAATCAGGTCTTGTCAGAAAAAGGAGACCAGACCCCGTTTGGAATTTGCCGCGTAAAGGAACAATGGTTTGATCGCTGCTTCTCTCAAAAGAAGTCGGGCAACATTTTGGGCAACTTAGGGAGTTGATGTTAGTGAAGAGTTCAAAGTGTGACATCCAGATATCAAAACCACCATTCTCAGGATGGAAAACAAAATTGACAGTTTGCGTGAAGCAAGCCGTAAAGGCCGATGATTATGCATTGACACACAAATTAAGTATCTAGTAGGCCTAGCCACGAATAGAATTTACTAGTACAACAAGTACACCATAAGGCGGGTTCTAACAAAGCATCTCATGGTAGCACTCAGAGGGGAAATCCCCAGGTCAGGTTCCATTGAAAAGGGGAGTAAAGAAGAATGGTGCTAATCAAAAGACGGGATGGGACCCAAATCGCGTTCACATGCAATCACTGTAAAAAGCCAGGACATTACAAAGTCAAGGTGTTGGGAGGTAACATGGATATCCACCCCCCAAAATGTGAGAAAGCCAAAAAAGGAGTCAAAACCAATAGGTTGTGCAGTACTTTGAGGGGGTTCAAAAGTTCAGTTCTTCTGTTCAAAAACAAAGAAATTCCACAAAAAGGGGAAATTAAATTAACACAGGAAAAGTAAGGGATGACTTTAGCCTTTTGTGTTGGAGGCATTTGTGTCACTTTCAGGTGGTATTTTAGATCCAAAGCCCATTAGAATCATGCGGGACAGTGCTGCGCACAGTCAATGATAATTGGAAGATTACACTTCATTTGATATTGAGAGTTAACAGGGAACTAGTGATTGATCGGGGATAGGTATGGATTGTATTAGTTGTCCCTCTTCACAAAAATGAATTAATCAGACTTGGTTTCTGGAACTGTCACGATTGGCGGTAGACAAGAAATCCAGTTAAGGGGTTACTGGTTTCCATGTTGTTAGGGAATGAGTTGGCAGGGGGAAGGTACTCCAGATCCCATTAGTTTCCCAGGTGCCCTGGACAGTGGATTAAATTTGTTGAGGAAATAGAAATTTCCCCGCATGTGCAGTATTAACTAGGTCAAGGGGACCAGAAACGCCTACAGGGAAAACGGTGCGAGGTGATGAGTCAAAATACTCATTCCCATAGGAAGAGCGGCGAGGATGACTGTTCCCAAATTTAGAGGATAATTTTCTCTCAAATAGAGGAATTTGGAGGTCTTCTTCCCTCTTCAGGGGAGACTAAATTAGTGAAAATCCAGCCCCTGAGCACCAACAAGGTGACAAAGGGTAAAACAATGAAAATCCGCCGCTGAGCCATGATAATTAGGGGACTGTAAGGGACCCTTTAAGCCATGACAAAGATGGTAAATGAGCAGCCAACAAGACCCAACACTTAGAAAATTAGGTGCGAGGGCATTGTCGCAACAGGAAGCCGAGCAAACTCCTGCATGTTTCTACAAGCAAAATGGTGTCATATGAGAAAATGGCGGCCACCCGATTGCACTTGGAGATGAGGAATGGAAGGTCGAGGGCATCAAAATTTGTAGGCCAAAGGTTATACATAGGAAGTGATAGCATAGCCATGATGGTCCCATGGCAGGGACCCTTAGGTGTGGCAAAACACATGGACAGAATAAGGAGTCATTTTTGGTGGCCTACACTCAGAAAAGATGTGTCGAGTATTGTAAGACTTGTCACACATACATGTCAAATGGTGGGCCAGCCCAGTCAGAAAATTATACTGCTCCCTGCAACCAATAAAGCATTTGATAACCATGCGTCGGGTCTTAATAGATTGCGTCGGACCACTTCCAAAGACAAGTCAGGAATCAGTATTTACTGACCAGTCATGGTGCTTCCACAAAATTCCCTGAGGCTATACCATTGAGAAATATTAGGGCAAAGAATATAGTGTGAAAGCCTCTAACAAAGTTTTCACCACAGTAGGCCTTCCAAAATCAATCGTCTGATCAAGCGATCAAATTCATGTCAGGTTTGTTCCCAAAGTTATGGGACCCAGTTGGAATTCCCAGTACAGTTCTTCGCTACACCCCAGAAATCCCAGGGGGCCATAGAAAGTACAACCAAACATGAAAACATATGATCAAAACCCTATTGTTTGAATTTGAGAGGGATTGGGATTGGTGGAGTTCATCCCCTGTTATTTGCTACCAGGGAGGCTGTACAAGAGTAATTAGGTTTCAGTCCATGAGTTGGTGTTTGGGTCACAAAGGTAGGGGACCATTGAAACTACTGAAAGAAAAGTGGTTGTGTGAAAATCTGATTTGAATTTGTTAGGGACTATGTGTCCAATTCAGGACACAGCTCCAAAGAGCACGAAAATTGCCAAACAAAATCTCAAACAGAGCAGCAAAAAATGAAAACATTGGTATGACAAAGGGTGCAGGAAGCGAGTATTCAGGCCGGGGGGTGGACAAAGTAGTTTTGCCCACTGTTTCCAATACAAGGGGCCATTCCTTTGCGAAGGCCAAGTATTCTGGACCATATGGAGATTGCGCGCAAAGTGTGAGACATAGCTTGACTATGTGATCAAAATACCAGGTAAACGTAAAAGTCGACAATTATGCCACATTAAATATGCTCAAGACGAGTTAATGAAAGATGATGAGAATGTTAAGCCTGTGTGTGTGGTGTCATCCAGGGTTAGTGATGAATGTACAAATGATGACATCACAAAGAGTCAGAAACTGATCAAAACAGCACTGTAAACACAGAAAATGATTAGTGTCAAATTGCAAAAATTCTGACATACTTGCCAATTTATACAGGAAACTAGGTCATCTCCCAGGGAGAGTACAGAAGGTGAATTGAAAGAGTTTAATTCAGGAGTGGGAAAACATATTTCTGATGTACCCAGTGAACCACATGTCATAACCCAGAATTGATGTAGAGGACTCCGAGCCTGTAAGCAAACATCCGTATAGGGTGATACATCAAGTTGCAACATATCAGGAATGAGAGTGAAATACATGTTAGACCATGGAATAGTAGAGCAAAAGCAAATAGTGAATGGAGTTCTCCATGTAGTTCTGGTTCCCAACCTGATGCGTTCATTCGCTTTCAAAGATTTTCGAAAGTCAACCTGTTCCAAAACAGACTGATCCGATCCCACGGAATGATGATTGCATAGATAGAGTGGGAAATGCCAAATGTTGTTAGCAAATTGATGGGTTTGAAGGGGTATTGGCAAGTTCCCCCACTGACCGTGCCAAAGAAAGTTCAGCCTTTTGTACGCCCAATGGCCTTTACCAAAAGAATGGCATTTGGCTCAAAATTCTGCTGCAAAATTTCAGAAGATTGACCAGAGAGGAGGGGAACAGATTGGTGACCCTCACTCCTTTTCATTTTCTACCCTCCCCCCCTACGTCCTATCTCTCTTTGACCACCTTCGCCTTGCCCTCCGTGCATCCTCCTCCTCCCCCCCGTCCGGGTCTGCTGTCCCTATTATTCCTCTCCCCTACCACTCGCGTCCCACTTCACCCACCTTCCTCTTCTTTTTCCTCACGCTATTTTTTTTCCTCCTTCTTCCCTTTCCTTCTCCCTATGCCCACCTTTCCTCCTTACCTGTGGCCCTCGATTACCCACCCCCGTTCCACCCCCCTCACTCCCCCTATTTCCCCTTTACTTAGGACTCGCTCTCCTCCCCTATATTCCCTTTTTACTCCCCCCTTTACCATTCTTCTTTCGTCTTCCTAGTCTCCAAGTCTCCTATTTTTACTTTCCATCCCGCTCCCCCCCTAAGCTTTCTTCTACCTTTTTCTTCATTCCATTTTCCCGTACTACTTATTATTCTTCTCCTTCTTACCCTCTCTATCTACTTCCCCCCCTTGTTTTCTGCTCTCCCCTGACGCTCTTCCCTCGCTCCTCATGTCTCTGCCTTTAATGCTTTACTTTTTCCAGTTACCTTTTCCTCTTCCCCGTTTCCATCACGTCTTTTTCTTTATACCCCCTTTTCTGTAATCACCCCGTTATCCTTACTTCCATCACCTTCCTCCCAGTTACCACCTTTATACCCATTTCCTTCATCTAGCGCGCTGTCCCCCCTGTATCTTCTTCCCCCCCTATTCCCTTTCTCCCCATTCTTACCTTACTCTTGCTTTCGCTTCTCATCTTCACCCCCCGCTCTGACTTCTCTTTTTACCCAAGAAAATTGTGATGAAGCTATGTTGATGATCTTCCTTTGCACAGTGAAAACATGGAAGAACCATGAGGACAGCTCCATCAATTATTGAGAAATTATCTCAGGCAAAGTAGAAGGCCATCTCCTTTGCAAAAATTATTTTAAAAAGTGAATTTTTGCCATGCAAAGGATCACTCTTAGGGCATGTGTAGGGACAAGGGAAAAATGAGGCCAATCACATGCAAAGTGAAGCAATTGAGAAATTCCCCACACCCCAAAAAAGCAAAAGAGATATCATTAGATTCTTAGGTATGGTCGGGTATTACAGAAATTATGTCCAAAATACTTCTCCGAAATTGCGTGTCCGCTGACCATTCCTACTGAAGGAAGAAAGCAAAAATTTGTGTGGTCAGAAACAATGCCAAAAAAGCGTTTGAGAAAATCAATCTATTTGATGAATGCGCCCACAGTGTTGATTGCGCAAGATTTCAGAAACATATGCAAGTTGCAGTGATGCAAGTGATGTAGGATGGGTGGGAGTTTCTCATGAAACAGATGAAAATATGGAGATTCCGTTATGTTTATTACTCTAAAGAAGTTTGACAAACATCAGAAAAACTACTCAAACATTGAGAAAGAATGTCTTGCATTGCTATTGTCATTGCAAAAATTTGAAGTGTTCCGAGTTACAACAGTTGCACCCAGTTTCTGTGTTCACGGATCACAATCCGTTGAATTCATCAACAAGATGAAAACAGAAATCAGAGACTGGTCAGGTGGAGTTTCTTTACAAGAATACAATCTGGAACTAAGACATATCAAAGGTGGGCTATTCCATGTCAACACTCGAGATGTGCAACGCAGCATGTAATGATTTTTTTCTTTTTGGTGTGATTGTGATGATAGATATTGAGATGAAATGAAAATCCTGAAAAATTTTGAGCTTCATACCACGTCGTTTTCCCGCAAGGAGATTTCAGAGAAATTACGGGGGTCACATAAAAAAATGCTGTGCGATGCAAAAAGAACAATTTTTGAGAGGGCCATAAACCAGTTAAATTTGTATTGAAAACCCTCCCCAACTGAAAATCAATATCTGGGGAATTATTTTTTGGGTAGAATTCAAATCTGGCATCAAAAATGTGATAGCTCATTTACTCTTAAAGTTTATTGCGGTATAAAAATGCAATAGCGGTATTGGGACCAAGTTTGGGGGGTCAGAACACCCATAAGTAACAAATTTTTGTGTCCATTCTTGTTAATCTGAGTCACACTCCAGGATTTTATATCGTACAATAGTAGCACATTAGGTAAGTAGTTTAAGTGCGTTACAGATTTTGGAAAAAATCACAATTTTGCATTTTTGACATTATGGCCCCCCCATGAAAATCAATGTTGGACATACGACATCAACCCTCTACTTCAGATATGTTGAAGATACATCAGCAACGAACTATTCTGAAAGAACCAGCTTGGGTCTTGATGTCTATCTTGTTTTCAGCAAAGACCCACTTTTGCTGATAATCCCAGAATGTATATGGTGGATATTACACTGTGATGTACAATGACTTCTGGGTCACGTATACCTTTGTGTGGTAAACTTGGTGTTGTGTATTTTGTTGTGAAAGAAAAAAGACACCAGCTAGTGCTTTCAGGAAAGGTGTTACTATACATCTTTCCCAAAATATTGAAGTAGAGGGGTTGGGGACGAATGTCAAACCTGGTTTCAGGGCGGTCAAAATGTGTCAAAAAAGTAAATTACCATTTTCAAGATGTTTACTATTATAACTTTCTAATGATTCCATAATTGTATAGTTTCACAAGTTCTCTACTAGTACTCTGATTGACAAATTAAAATGTTTTACTTTGGGAGTGAGGACCCCCCAGACCTGGCCCAGAATGAACAAAGGCACATATTTAGACATCATTTTTAACTTAAAAGTAAAACACCCTATGAACTTCATGATGCAAGATTTGAATTATACACAAAATTATTACTCTTAGATAGTTGGATTTTCAAAATTGTGGAGGGCTCCATTACTAATCTGTAACCCTATCAACATAGTCTTTCACATAGCCGGCACTTTTGATGGTTGACCCCTCTAAAATTCCAATACTATAACGGGAAAACGAAATGGACTATATTGCTCAAAATTTCAGGATTTTCATATCTAATTAAGTCTACACCCCACTTAAAACAAAAAATCCAATGAAGTGCTGCGGTGCACATCTAGAATGTTGACATGGAATGGGCCAGGTTAGAAAAATGTCTTGGCAGATGCCTTGTCCAGAGCTGCCTCAAATTGTGTTCAGAAGAAATTTAGTATTACAACTTTATGTAATATTGTGAAGGCAGGCAATGCAAGAAAACTATATAAAAAGAGGGACAGCGGTCCCAAATGGTCGTCCGAGTAGTGATGGTTTCAGAATCATTTTGAAGATTGCACAATTTCACGTTTGGTTACATGCTCAACCGAAAATGTCTGAGTCAGCAATAAACAAGATAAAATGTAAAAAAATAATCATGTTAAACAAGGTAATTGTCCCATCCCAGGACAATGTTCCCCATCCTGCCAGGACCATGTCCCATCATCCACGGACAATGTCACATTACCTCCAGGATAATGCCCCATACCTCCAGGACAACTTCTCCCAGACCTCCAGAACAATGTCCTATCCCCAGGACAATTGTCAGTACTTCAGGACAATGTCCAATATTCAAGGACAATATCTCATACCCCAGGGCATGTTCCATACCCCAGGACAATGTCCAAACCTCCAGGACATGTCCCCATACATCCGGGACAATGTCCTACCTCCGGGACAATGTCCCATTATCACTAGATACAATGTTTCAATCCCCAAGACAAGTCCCTATCCCCAGGACAATGTCCAACCCCAGGACAATGTCCAATTCCCCCAGGACAATGTCCAATTACCCCAGGACAATGTCCCTACACCAGGACAATATCTCAACCCCGGGGCAATACTGTTCCACCCCAGGACAATGTCCCAAACCCCAGAACCATGTCCATACCTCTGGGACAATGTACCATACCTCAAGGACAATGATTCCCAGATCCCTAGGACAATGTTTCATATCCCCAAGACAAGGCCCCATATCCCGGGCCAAGGTCCCATACCCCAGGGACAATGTCCCATTCACCAGGGAACAATGGCCCATACACCAGGAAATGTCCCATACCCCGAACATGTCCATACCCCAGAACAAAGTCCTACCTCCGGGACAATGTCACATAACTCCAGGATAATGTCCCATACCTCCAGGTCAATGTCCCACATATCCCCAGGACAATGTCCCATACCTCCCAGGACAATGTCCCCGATCCCCAGGACATGTCCCATACCCCAGGACATGTCCCATACCCCAGGGGGGAAAGTCCCATTACCCAGGCACAATGTCCACAAACCTCCCGGACAAATGTCCCCAGACCTCCGGGACAATGTCCCAAACCTCCGGGGCTAATGTCCCATTATCCCCAGGGACATGTCCCATATCCCCAGGACAATGTCCCAATACCCCAGACAAGTCCATACCCAGGACAATGTCCCAAACCGCCAGCGACCAGGTCCCATTCCCCAGGACACTGTTATACCACAGACAAGTCCCATACCCAAGGACAATGTCCCTACCCCAGGGACAATGGCCCATACCCAGTACAATGTCCCATTACTCCGGAGAATATCCCCATACCCAGGACAATGTCCCATACCCCAGAAAACAAGTCCCATACCCTAGAACAATGTCCCCATACTCCAGGACAAATGTCCCATACTCCCAGGATAATGTCCCATACCTCAGGACATGTCCCATACCCCAGGGACCAGTGTCCCATACCTCCAAGACGATGTTCCCATACCTCCAGGACAATGCACCATATCCCAGGACAATTGTCACAACCCCAAGGGACAATGTCCCATACCTCAAGGACCAATGTCCCATACCTCCCAGGACCAATGTCCCATATCCCCCCAGGAAAATGTCCCATATCCCCAGGGAAAACAATGGCCCATTGAACCCCAGGACAATGTTCCCTACCCAAGGAAAATGTCCCATACCCCAGGAAAAATTAATACATACGAAACAATGTACCATACCCCCAGGACAATGTTTCCATTACCCAGGACAATGTCCTATACCCCAGGGACAATGTCCCTACCCAGGACAATGTCCAAACCCCAGCACAATGTCCATACCCCAGGACAAAGGACCATACCCCAGGTACAATGTCCCATATCCCCAGGGGACATGTCCCATCCCAGGACAATGTCTTATACTCAGGACAATGTCCAATAAACCCAGGACAATGTACCTGTTGTATATTGAATCAGTTCGAGAATCTGTAACCTCGCATCCCTCCAAGTTTCAGCCAGGGGCTGACTTAAATATCTCCAGAATTTTGTTCACAAGTGTGTCAAGAAAATCAAGAAAAATAGGTAAAATATGCATTATGCAAATTAGGTAACTGAGAGAGCATTTATACTGTTGTAAATAGAATCAGTTTGAGAACAATGACTGTAAATAAACCAGACCCGAAGCTTCTCCCGAAACGGCCGTAACCACAATCTAGGTGCCCAAAAGAATTAATGAGCATACGCACTTATTAACATAGTTTTGGGCACAACAATATTTGGTTTACGTATCGACGTATTTGGAAAGTCCTTATGCCATATTATGAGACACCTGCGAGTATTTTACGTTCGTTACACTTAGTGAAAACAACAAACAACAAACTGATGCCACATGTATCCCTCAGGGAACCGCAAAATCTCTTTTTCCTAAGCAAAATTAACAGGGTAGACTTTTTGTGCATTAGGGAGGCAGGAATCTTTTAGAAGCATAGTTTCTTCAATCGATTGGTTTTCGCATAATTTATTGCAGAAAAATCGGCTCGATCGGACAAAATGGGAACACTGGGAGAAATGCAACACTGGTAACATATCGCGTGACGCACCAGAATTTATATGCGTGTGCTTGCGCCTAAACAGTGACGGAAACGCGCTGCTTACGCTAGCAAACAACACGGCGCGCCCTGTTGTGTGAGAGGAGAAAGTAAACGGTTACGGGCTTGGGTTATTCCATAATACACAGCGATTCTCCTCTGGTTTAATATCCAGCTCTATGTTTGATAATCATTAACCCCGCACCCCTCCCCCAAGTTCAGCTATTAGTCATGCAGAATTGGTGCAGATAAAAAACATATTGTGCATTTTGGGTGCAAAAGTACCAAATTTGGCACAGAGTAGCGCTTGATATGATGGGTTGTTTAAAATTGGTATAGGGCCAAATTAAGTCCTTCAAGATCAGCCGCCAATTCAAAATGGCCGCCACTGTTAAAAATGTCATGTTTTTCACGTGCTTTCATGGTTTATTTGATCCAATTACTCAATTGATTGTGTAGTGCACCATTTTAGAAACAGACATACCTGATTGACACGTCCACTGGAATTCCATGTGACCCAATCTACAAGGATCCTTAGCACTTTGTATCAACTGATTATTTTGGAACCAGAAAGTATTAAAACTAGAAATTTGTGATTAATTCCATAATTTTCTTTTTCTCAAAAGATCTCGGCTCCTCATCTTTTTAAACAAAGGGTGGGATTATACTTGAGCATCCGTGGGCCTATATTCAAACAATTATATAGGATTACAAAATTTGTTTATTGTACTAATGGTCCTATATAATCTAAAAACAGTATTATTACACTCAGTCTTTTGTAAAGTGTTGCTAGGTGAATGTCATCCTTATGCGGGTTAGTTTTTACATTGCATATCGTAGAAGGTGAGCAAACACCCACCATAAAATGAATGTGCATTTTCCTCTTGAAACCTGTTGAAAAGTCATAAAAAAGGCTGACAATGTTTTAAAAAAATATCAATCACATTTCTTACATTTTTCCTAACGTATCACTAGTCATATTTACGTGCATGGAATTATAAACATAATGGCTACCTTAAGTTTAATGGTGGGTATAAGTCAGATAGTGTTTCACATCCTTGTGGCAATGGGAAATCATGGAATTAAGACTTAAACACAGCAGTCTTGCATGCATTGGCGTCTTTGTTTGAGCTTGTACATATGCCCACACTGTGCATAGTGCTTGCACATCCTCTCTACTACCACGATAAGGTGAATCATAGTATAGTCACTAACTTGGCTGCTCTCAGAATTTTGCTGAGGAAGTTTTCAGTCCATTGTAAATTTGTAATTTCAATTATGGATACCCAGGAATAACTCTGGAATGATATTCTATCACACTATGAATGTTTAAATTTAAATTTTTATTTAAATTTAATTATTGATACCCAGGAATAACCCTGGAATGAATATTTAATCGCACTATAAATGTTTAAATTTAAATTTTCAACTTTGCTTGAAGTATCTCGATTCTAATATGGCTAATGTGCACCATAAAGTTCACTACCTATTGTCAGTAGATTGACCTTTACTTGGACTCCACTGATTATCTAATACAACAATTATCAATGCTCACACATTCCGCATGCCTGCACTTACACAAGACCAGTGGACTAGCTATAATAAGTTTAACACATTACTTGGACTACTGCATTTTGATTTGGCCAGTGAAAATATTCATCCAGTCAAACAGCCATAGCTGTGACTATTTCTAAATTTCTCGGTTCCACAGATGAATTTTTATATCACGGGAACAAATCGAAAAGTCATTATAATAAATAACCCTAAGACCTCCGAGAGGCAATTGGCAGCAATTTGAATCTTTTCACTACCGATTTTTGCTGTTAATAAGACATAAGACATAAAGTGATAAAAAGGGTTTGATGCTGCTCCCAACTGCCGGACAGACATGTTCCCTTTAAGAGACCCATTGCTGCTAACAGCCGGGAGGATGTTTTCCCCTTAGGAGATAAAATGATTTATGTTGGCTTGCTAATGCGTGTTGTGACGATTATCCCCTGAAAGACGTTGGCTTTTTACTGCTGGTGGGACATTTCCCTTGGAGTATAAAATTTCAATTTGTGCTAACTGCCGGTGGACGTGTTTTGCTTTTTGAGCTCTGCCATTTACACCCCATGTCCATTTTGCACTATTCTGCAAAGTACTTCCGGGTTCTTTCCGAACACTGGGGAATATACGTTGACTTACGGGAATTTGGCAGAGGAGCCGACAAAGGTAAGTTTGGTGAACCTGGAAGTACCGCTGTAAAAAACCCAAAGTGCTACTGACAGTGGTATGTTGGATTAACTGTGAAGTGGGAGATTTTAAATAACAAAGATGGGGATTCAAAAAAAAAAAAAAAAAGGGAGTTTAATTTAACAAGAAGTAGTTAGTCAAAGGGCCAATGGGCCAGGATTACAACAAAGGCGTTATCAAACAAGTCTCTCCTGCTTTTGCGCATAGCAGCAAAACCAGATTTGGCAATGGTATGAGTAAAGGGTCTGTTTCCAAAAAAGTGTGCACGCAGATACAGTGGAGGATGGCAGAAATATCCCCTCCCCTCCCCAACACCCCGTCCCAACACCACCTCAACACCCCTCCCCAACAACCCACACACCCTCTCCCCACACCCCCCCGCAACACCCACCCACCTCCCTCAACACCCCGCAACCCCCCACAAACCACAACCCCCCACACCCCCACTCCCCCGCTCCCCAACACCCCCGCCAACACCCCACCCCCTCCCCCACACCCCTCACACCCCCCCCCTCCCCACCCACCCCCCCCCACCCCGCCTCCCCAACCCCCTCAACACACCCAAAACGCTGCAACACCCCACCCCTCCCACAACATTCCCACCCCGCAACACCCAACACAACAACCCGCAACATCCCTCCCGCAACACAAACCCTCTCCCCAACACCCCTCTCCTTCCCCAACACAACACCCCCAACACTCCTCCCCTCCCCACACCCCTCTCCTCCCCAACACCGCACCCCATCTCAACACCCCATCTCACCTCCCACCCCCTCTCCAAACACCCCACCTGCTTCATGTAACACAGAGATTTTGCATATCCAATTTACTGTTTCAGCGATAGAGCACTTCGCTTATTTAATTAGATCAATTGCATCACAAATGCCCATTAAAATGGCCCCCACCGCAACTTTGACCTAACTATATTCACACAAAAGATGTATGGTAGACTAGTCTTTCATGAGCAAAGGAATTTTGCCTAGATGGGCAATTCCACCGTAATGAACGTTTCATTTTTCCCCACCCTCTCTGTATTCAAATTGTATTCCAACATACTTGAAACTAGCACGTTCGTCAGGTACTGATCAGTTACATACTAATTTAAAAAGACATCAAACATCTAGACAGCTCTAGTTAATAAACAAGAAAAGAGCTATAGAGTAAATGTCATTGACATTACGGAAATGGACCAAGCAGTTTTTTGACAGCATTTATGTACCAAAACTCTTCTGATTTTGCAAATCTCCAGTTTCAATTATTCCTTTAGTATTTTTAACTTTGGTAATTAATTACTTTGAATAAAATTTAAAGGTCCATGGCCCGATCGCCAAAAGCCTCCATCCCAGATTTTACCAGAGTGGTCAACAATTTTTGTATCCAGAAGAAAGCTAGTATTTTTCTCATTTACCCTGTGAAATCTTAGAGTCCAAAGGATGTTTGGTTTTGGAAGTTACTAGCGAAAATGTGGCCCCATTTTGGTCGACCAATATGTAATTTTACACAGTAATCTAGGGGCTTACAAATCATGTTTTTTTAGCTCTCGCTCAAACGGATTTGGAATATCGGCGGCGAAACTTTGCAGATGGAGTTTTAGGGAGTGAAGGCAATTATCAATGGAAAACTTCATATCCTTAAATTCGGGCCATCCCCCTTTAAGGAAGCACCTTCTTATAATATAGAAACATTCAAATGTCATGTCATGGACGTTACATTTGTGGAAATGTCATGGACTTGAATATTAATTTGAATTTTCAACATTCGCTTCATTAAAATTGAATAACCCTAGGTGTGGGCTTACTTGCATTGTTTATCAGTTGTTTGATGTGCCATAGAATTCTATTTTTGAAGGTTACATGATGTTTAATAATGGTATTATTAAAAAAAGCATTTATGTCAAACTTGGGTT
Organism: Ophioderma brevispina; assembly: GCA_023653785.1. NCBI lineage: Eukaryota > Metazoa > Echinodermata > Ophiuroidea > Amphilepidida > Ophiodermatidae > Ophioderma > Ophioderma brevispina. The sequence continues at coordinate 41,199 of JAMKCH010026523.1, forward strand.
ATGAGGGCACTTTTCTAGTTTTTTTCACACTCGCTTTTGAAAAACCTACTCTCACATATACCAAGTGCTATAAAGTTAACCAATAGTGACAATCTCACTCAATTTGGCCATCTTATCTTATAGTTTGCCTGTAACATTCAATTGAATATTGCAAGGATTCGCCTATTGCAAAGCACAGGGTCATGAAACTTTTCCCCTTGACAATTCAATGGTTGTATTATGCCAGAAATAAACTGCAGGCCTACTCACAAAACTAAAGGTGATAGAAGGTGGAAACGTCTTGAACAGGTAAAACTTGAAGTAGCTTTTTCATTTTTTACCCTTTGGTAGTTGTATTTAAAAAAAATTGCAGAATTATGTCAATGCCCTGTGCCCAATTTGACCTAAATGGTCATTTAAGATTCTAATTATCAAAATGTAATTGAACCTTCAGAATAGATTCCTCTGACATAAAAACTGATTATTAACATTACCATAACGACACATTGCAAAATACCCATTTACATTGGGTGTTTAATATGTGTCGTCCATGATGTAATGTCATGATGCCTAAGGTCCAATGATCGTCAGTAGCATATTTCTAACTTATAATTATTTTTTTCCAGTTTTTATTGGCCATAGGTACATTAACATTGCCTACTTGATATGATGAAATCAATCGCATTACCTTTTTTGGCATTATTTTTCCTTTTAATTCTTGCAGTGATCGACAAATAACTTGCTTGGTTTAGATTGTTCTGTATCATATCGATCTTGCACGGGTATTTGCTCACAGCTCGCCTCTTTTCGGCGCGGTTTCCTTAAAACTCCCGTGGCAGTGATCGACAAACACTTTTTCTTGCTCCTAATCTTGCATTGCTCATTATGATCTATTTCTGAAATTATGGGGTCATTTTTTGCATGATGTTTTTTTTATGCTGAAAATATCTGTACTTCATATACGTTTTACACATGTGATTTTTCCCCTCTTAATGTCGATCTCTACGCGATTAACTTGTTTTCATCTTGCAATCCTTCTGCTGACCCAACACGTTTCCAATTAAATCCGTGCATATATCGACATAACATCTTACTTAATTCAACTTGCTTTATGTCTGATTTCAATCCATTTATGCATTCAGTTCGTTGTATACGTTCATGTTTTCGCCCATTATTTAAAACTTCATTATGATCTCACATAATTTCTCCTTATCAAATGTTTGCATTTGTAATACTTTATTCTCACCTCGGCATTAGTATTTGTTCCATGAAGGCGCATTGTTTATATTTCCACGTTATGCATAGTCATTTTATTTTTGTACGACATAATGGTATCGATCTCTGCACGGGTGTCTGCTCTCTCCATTATAGGGGAGCAGATCTCGAGTCAAAACGCACTGAACCCCGTAGTTGAGTACATATCGGATTTTTTTGGATAAATGAAAGATAAATATTTGAGTCCCCCAAAAAGTTTTTTACAAGGTTTTACACTTACCGGTTTTAAAACAATAGGCTATTAACTATAATTTGCAATATTTTAAAACACTTAGTACTTGTAAAAATCTGCTCTACCTTAAAGACGGAAGTACTTTCTTTCAACATGCGAGCTCTTGCACTTTGTAGCTAATATTCACTAAATTCACAAGACATACCTTTTAATTTGCAAATCCCATCCGCTTTTGGTCGAAATTTGCATAATTTATTCCTGATTTATGATTTTTCTAGAAATTACCTCGCATTTTTATCCATCATCAAACTAATTTAAATGGTTTATTTGACTGCAACCCTAGTTTTCATAAACTATGACTCCTAATTGGCCATACAGTTCAAGTTTACCTCCCTGCGATCAATATTTGTTCAGAAATTTACCAATAAAAAAAAAAAAAACCGCCGTCCAAATCACTGATTCAACACGCTGCATGGGATGCGACAATGTTAATTGATGAAAAGTTAACGGGGTTCGCCACCATTGGGTTAATCAGCGCTGGTCCCCGCTCTTGTGAGTTCGTATGCCATGACAGAACACACGTAATGCTCAAATATCTGTAGTGACTTGTGCATCAGGTTGAATTGACATCATTTTATTTTTTAGTTGGCAATGTCGTATCATCGAAATCAAAAATATAATTCAGATGCTCAATTTTCTTTTTTTAATTTAACAGCTTATTTTCAGACACATATCACGAATTCCTATATGCTAGTAGTTTTCCTATAGCGTGGTTTGTGGCGTCATTTAAAAAAAATAGCTCTCCTTTTCGCAATTTATGAGCTACTAACATGTTATACATTTGGCCGGCCATTTTGACTTTCAGGAATTAACTTTTTTCTAGTAAATGCATTTTCTGAAAAGAGAACTTGGTACCATTTTTTTCCACGTTGGTAGTATTTGTTTTCCCACACTTGCCTCAAAACCGAAGTTTCATGAAAATAATTTTACTTTAAAACAGCAAAATACACTGCAAAAATGACAGCATAAGTAAAGGAAAATACATAAACAAATGAAAAATTACTGTAGTTAAAAAGAAGGAAATAGTGTTAATTTATGTCCAAGTTCCAGACCTGTTTTTTATTAAGTGGGTCTCTTCAAAGTCCTAAAAATCGGGTTTCCAGTCCAATTCTCCGTATATTTAACAGCACACTGTAATTTGATCTAAAATAATTTTACAACAAGCGGTAATATACGCCCGTCAAAAAAAACTTGGTTGATATTTGTGGGTCAGTGCAAATGGTGTTAATTTCAGTGAAATGATTGGTTGACGTAATTTTGAGGAAGGATGGTGGTCCCCATATTAAACTGTGATATAGCTCCAATGTTAACATTGTGGTGTTAGATTTACTACTATACACATTCACATCTCTGTAGGAACTCGCCAAATATAACTATTTTTAAGTATTTTGATTTAATTTATTTTAGAGTATATATATGTAATTATTGCAGGAATTTGTTAACAGAATTGCTGACAGTAAAAATACTGTAAAAATTGACGTATTTTTTTACCGTGTATGTTAATGACTGAAGCTAATTAAAGTGAGTCTTATTTCTTTGTTTGCTTTCTTTGCTTTTTCTTTCGTAAAATCGATTCCTCTTTTAAATTTTTTCTTCCTTTCATTCTTATATAAATTAGAACAATTGAAGACAGATAATTAATGATGAGAGGTTCACGTATTTACAGATATGTGGTTTGCTTTATTCACTTCGAACTACAGCAACGGTTCTTCCTATTTAGGATCACCATTTAACTGACGTGCTTTTCGGAAAGTTTGTGTGAATAATAAACATTATTTATGATGTTGCAACACATTTATTTCTCGTAATGCTCAATTATTTTACTTGTATCCTCTTTTAAGGAGACCTTCGTACACACTAAACACCTTGTCAACTATATACCGCCTAAAACTAAATGGGGTAAAAATATTACAAAATGGTCATTTACAACTTTTTACCAAAAGGGTGTTTAAACTTTTACCTCCTTAAAATAACGAGTTCACCCGATGACCTGCTGATTTAAGTGTGAAAAGGGTTGGCGTTATGTCAGCTGGGACTCGAACTGGCAAATACCTCTAAATGGTACTTCGAAACGGGCAATAACTTTAAAAAAAACGTGTTTTAACTGTGTGAGGTCCCAGCTGTCCAGTCAAAACGACGTTTTACTGAACATTTTAACAGTGTGGAGAACGGGGATAGGTGTGGTGAACTCATATAGGAGATTGAATTTGGGGGGTGTAGGTACCTCGTAATGAGATGGGAATTTCAGGTTAAAGGACTTCTGCGGAGGATGGATTTTTTGTATAAAATCTCATCTCCATTATGAGGATCCTTACAACTAAATCCTAATTCGCCTTTAAAGGTGCAACGAGATATTTTTTGAGGCACCCAAATATTGTGTCATAAATAATTTCATACTAGACACTCAATGCTTTTCTTTTACCTTGTTTTGCTACAGAAATACCTTAACAGAGGAACACAGTGAATTCTGATTTGCTTATATTCAAATAAACATAGGCGGAATTCGTATTTGCTCCTATACAATTAGAAATTTCAAAGTGGTGTCCAAAGAACATTTTTTTTCAGCTTAATCCTTTTCAGATGGGGTTTTATTTTTATGGAAGGCTTTAGCAACCATCAGGGCAAAAATCAGTCGATTTTTAGGAAAACACTGATATGTGAAATCTCTCATTGCCCTTTAAATAGAAAACCTAACGCCACTCCCATATACACTTAAACATCAATTTAGCCGCGGAGGCTCACTCAAAATATTTGCCAACGTTTGCACAATATTCGAATCAAATTTAATTTAAAATTGATGATTTTTATACCAATTTAGTTTTATGAAAATGACAACTATTACATTATTGAGATGTGTTCTCCATTTTAATTCCGAACATTTTCGGAGCACGTAGAGTTCTATTTTCTTAAAGGTGTAAACGAAAGATTTCACATATCATGTGTCGCTAGAAATAATGAAAATAATTAATTTCTTTGTAGAATGTAAAGTTAATTCCCCAATAATATCCCCATATGAAGGATTACTGCTTTATTCTTTAGTACAACATGTGAAATTTGTAATTTGTTATTGGCGCAAATACGAAATTCGCCTGATGTTAGATTTTAAAATATAAGCAAATCAAAATGATGATGGCCGTCCTCACATGAGAACAGTCACAGTCATAAGTGCCCATTCTAAATCGTGGTTTTTTATATTAGTAGATATTATAGATATAATTAAATAGCGTTCACTGAATAATACTTGCTAAAACTACAGTGTGTAACGTGGCTTTACCGTATCACGAAATCACATCGTGAGAAGATAGATCCCTAATTATCGCTGAAAATTGAAATAGTCTATGTATTTTAAAGTACTCACATTCCCCATAGAAGAGTCCTGTGTCATTACTATTCGATATGTTGTAATCACTGTAAACAATGTTAATAATTTGAGACTTTCTGTTTTCCTTTTCTATGTTCAAGGCTAACACCAACACACTATCTAACTTAAATACTGTTTTATTCAACTCTACTAAACGCTATCCATCAATGAGCTTTAGTTTTAAATATTGTGAACATATTAGCTAAAGATGTGAAAAGAATTTGTAATTATTGCTAAACAATGATTTTGTGCGGCATACAAATTAAGATTTTATATCTTTTCTCATCATACTTAAGAAAACCAACATTAATTTTTCATATTAAGTCATTTTTGTTTCTTAATTTTGCTAGAAAATCACGCTAATCGGTATTTATACAAAATCCAAATTCTTATAAGCATGGTGCTTGAATTTATGTACATAACAAAATGTACCGACAAATTTGTCTTAGTAAGCATTCTAAAAGGATAGAATGTTTAAAGGAACAAACAGAACACAAAATGAAGTCTTTCCTCCTCTCTTGCCCAATTAGAAAGGAAGCCTAAATATTGAACATTTTGGCTCTCAAACAACTGTCAGACCGCTAACGGTTTTTATATACAAACAAATCACCTTTTTTCGTCCCCCACCACGAAGGATTTTCGTTATATGGACGTGGACTTCGTTGATCTATTGCTTGGTTACTATTTTCGGCCCTTAACATTAAGTCTGACTCAGAGATTCGAAATATTATTTTTTGTGTAATAATGAAAAATAGTGCAACTAGAACTAAGATAGTAACCTAAAATGCACATTCCGCAATTTGAGATGAATGGATTTTCGTTTGATGCGTAAACATTTATGTGTAGTATTACGTCCCATAGGACAGTTGATAAGAAAGACGGAATAAAAAAATACGATCAAATTTATTCGTCATTTCACACTGGTGCTGCCATCTTGCAGGCAGACAGGAAATTTGGAGCATTAAAATATGGTGAGATATCACAACCAGGGAGGTGGGGAGAGTTAAGAGTATGTTTGGCACAGTTTGATCAGTGTATATTATATTGGCGAATTGGGAATGTTTGTACTTTAAAGTGGGGGTAGTCATTAGAGAGGTCAAATATGGTGAAGTTTACTCATTCTTGGCAGAGTTAGATATGGTAAAGTTTGGGATGTGGCGTCTTAATATGTTGATGTATTGGGGAATGGTTTGAACCTTATCAAAATTGAGAGGCCCTTTTTGTGGAGTTTTAAATTTGGTGAGTGTTAATTTCTAACTAGTGTGTGTGTGTACAAAAAGTGTAAAAAATTAAAAAAAAAAAAAAGGAGGATTGTACTTATCAAGTATAGGGAGGGTAGTTTGGAGGGATACATAATGGTATGGCATGTTGTCAGTCACCTTCATAACAGTACAGAAGTATTTTGATGTAACTACTAATCTGATATATTTGAAAAGTATGTTGGGAAGAAGCAAACAAAAAAAAAAAATATGATACTCTGTGCGAACTCGCCATATTTAACTCTCGAAACCTTCCCTAATTCCAAATGAAACCTTAACACCAGTCATAACACACCACATGACACTTTTTTATATTTAACGTTAACTTCTAATAATGAAGAATCATCCCTATTTTAACTCTCAAAATGAACGCCCCACTTCAGGTACAAACTTTCCACTAATCACACTACAACACGCTACTTACACAGCGTTTGCTAAATTAATCTTCAATGCGTTGCTTTGAAGTGACACTCACGCATTTTAACTCTCCCAAAGATCTCCCTACTTTTAAGTATAAAAATCAAACATTCACAACTGACCTTTCCGGCGATTGATTTTTATTTCGTCAGTTAATATTTTCTATATTATTTTCTCACTAATACAGCCTATGGTCAGAATTTTTCATGGGAGATAATTTGTCAGGGACATAGTTCATATTCTTAAACAAGAACCTATTCATTTGTGTGTATAGTCTGGTAGCTAGCTGTAGCTATAATTTCTAATGGGCTCGCCCATGGGCAAGGGACGAATTTTTTTATCGTATAATAAATCGTCCAACTGACTGTAGGATACGTGTATAACACAAATTCCGGATCCGGAATTTTTTATAACAAAGTTGTGATTTTCTATATGAATGAATTCGATTAAAGCTTAACAATTTCACACAGTGATTAGTATATGGATCACAATTAATGTACATGCAAAAAACAAACGATTTTTTGGGAATTGAGGGCGCCCTCCTCAGGAAATCTCTGAGTCGGCCTTTAATAATTACGCCATGCGGACCCAGTATTAATGGTGTCAGGCAATTTATACAAGTCTGATGTACGTGTATTGTTCTTTCAGTTTGTGTAACCTAAGCCATGAAAAACCACGCCGATTGGTTTTATTACAAACTACCTTGATTTACCACAAAAAACTGAAAATGTTTTTATACTATTTTTCATTTCAGGTGAAGAAAAACATATAAAATCAAAACAATTGACCCAAACTTAGGGCATTCTATAGGGCTCCAGTCTTCCTTCGATCAAGGTCAATGAACAGGCTGTACGTATCGTTATGGTTAGTTAATTCTTATATTTTACCGAGTATGTGATGGCCCTAACTTTCTCTGTAAATATATACCGTTATTCACATTTCGAACTCCGACTTTCACTCCGCGATTCCCTCCCGCATGGAATGCAATACTCAGGGGTGCATTTTGAACATCATAATAGTGGAATCCTGGGATTTTTTTTTTAAATTTTAATCATAAAAACACATCAATCGACGATATCAATAGCACTCTTCCACAAGTCACTAAATCAGAACAGTATGAATCGCATTTTTCTTTATTTTAACGGTATTGATACGTCTTCTTTAATTAATAAATAACAAAAGAACTGAATTAATGTTAACACGTTTTCTATTCAAGGCGCCACATTCAAATCCTAGACGACAAAACGTGCATTATAATTACACACGCTGGTTTGGCCAGGCTATCAGGGGACGGCTGCCCGCTGCTGGGTTTTCTACGTCACAATAGGCTTCTCTCTATTGACACGTAACGCATTATGATATATGGGTTTAAATGTCGTGGCGCCCCGCGTGGCTATTGAAAGACACAGGCTGCATTGCCACATGTAGTATTGAAAAAAACGATTTGTCAACCAAATACACGCCTGTCTATTTTGGTAATGTACGTCATTTGTTGTAGGAATGTCAAATTGTTACTGCTGTGGCAGGGTGTATAATTAGTTCATAAATACATTGCAGTCCAATTTTTCCACGTTTGATTAGGATTTGTGACAATGGCACATCACAAAAGTTGGTCAAGTTGTGTTAAAAAAAAAAAAATCAAATTTGCATAATTTATTCACAACTACACACCTGACAGGCACCATTTAATCACAACAAGGTGGTGTTTAGATAAACAATCACTTGAATCAAAAGCCACAAAAATAACAACGATACAATTTTTATCTTGTTGTTACACCCGAAAAGAAACATAGTGTGCAAACAAAAACTCATGCAAATTATGTTAATTAGGTCTAACTCCGAAAACGACTGATGCACCGTTTAAAAAACTTTTCCAGACATCTATATATTTAACAATAATTTAAGCCAGGAAAATCCTATTGTCTCCAATGCTGGGTTTTTGCTATAACGGGCGACTTTCGGCTTTAGATCTGCTCCCCTATTACCTTTGGTTGCCATCATGCGTTACCCTTTAAAATCCGTGCAGTGATCGACAAATCACGTTGCTTGTTTTCAATTGTTCATGTATAGATGAATATCGCTCTCTGCACGGGTATTTGCTCACAGCTCTCCTCTTTTCGGCTAGGTTTCCTTAAAAACCTGGCAGTGTTTCGACCTACACTTTGCTTGTTTAGAATTGGTAGCAAAGGAATTTTGCCTAGATGGGCAATTTCCACCGTAATGGACGTTCATTTTTTCCCACCCCTCTCTGTATCAAAAGGTATTCAAACATACTGAAAGCTTAGCAAGTCTGCAGGTTACTGATAGTAAAATATAATGTTTAAAAAGAACATCAAAATTTCTAGACAGCTCTAGTTCATAACAAGAAAAGAGCTTATCTATAGAAGTAATGTCATGGACATTCGGAAATGCAAAGCAGGTGTTTTGGACTCAGTTATTTAACCAAAACTCTCTGAAGTTGCAATCTCAAGTTCTTTATTTCCTATTTAGTATTTTAAACTTTGGTAAGTAATTAACTTTGCGAATAAAAATTAAAGGTCCATGGCCGATCGCCATAGGCCTCATACCCCAGATTTTACCGGAAGTGTCAAAAATGTGGTATCAGAAGAAAAAAGCTAGTATTTTTCTTCATGTTCCTGTGCATCTTGAGCCAAAGGATGTTGGTTTGGAAGTTACTAGCGGAAAATGTGCCCATGTTGGTCGACCAATATTTAATTTTACACAGTACTCTATGGGGGCTTCCAACTCATGTTTTTAGCTCTCAGCATCAAAAAGGATTGGAATATCGGCGCGACTTTGCAGATGGGCTTTTGGAGTGAAGGCCAATTCTATCCAATTATGGAAAAACCTTCATATCCTTAAATGGGGCCACCCCCTTTAAGGAAAGCACATTCGATAATATAGAAAACATACAAATGGAATGTCATTGACGTTACATTTGTGGAAATGTCAGGACTTGATATATTAATTTGATTTTTCAACATTCGCTCATTCAATGATAACCCATAGGTGTGTGCTTATTGCATGTTATCAGTTTGTTGATGCCATAGAATCTATTTTATGAAGGTTACCTGATGGGGTTTGAAGTAATTGTATATTATTTAAAAAAAAGCATTTTAGTCAAAACTTGGGTATTATATGAGGGCACTTTTCATTTTTTTTCACACCGCTTTGAAAACCTACTCTCACATATACCAAGTGCTATAAGTTAACCAAATATGTGACATGCTCACTACATTTAGCCATCTTATCTTTATTAGTTTGCTGTAAATTCATTGGAAATATTGCAAGGATTCGCCTATTGAAAGTTCACGGTCAATGAACTTTCCCCTGTACAATCATGGGTTGTTGTATCAAGAAATAAACTGTACGCCTACTCACACCACTAAAGGTATAGAAGGGTGAAACTTCGTGAGCAGGTAAAAATGGAAGTATAGTTCAGTGTGACCCTTGTGGTAGGGTATTTAAAAAAAGTTGCGAGAAATTATGTAAAGCGCCCTTTGCCCAATTGGACATGAAATGGTCATTTTAAGAATTCTAATTATCAAAATGTAATGGAAACTTCAAGAACAGATTCTATGACATCAAAAAATGATAGTAAAATTATCTAGCCATAACAAAACCATTGCAAAATACCCATTTACATTGGGTGTTTAATGTGTAACGTCCATGATGTATGTCCATGATGCTAACGTCCAAGAGCGTCATTAGCATATGTCTAACTAGTATAATTATTTTTTCACATGTTTGATTGCCATATGTACATTTAACATTTTGGCCTACTGATATGATTAAAATCAAATGCATGGTAGTGTAGTTACAGAAAAATGTACAAAATTCATGGATGTTACATACTTCGTGGAATGGAAAATCAGAAGTAAAATTGAAACTCAAAAAAGTCCTTAGCTAAAACTGCATTTGATTCAAGTGTAGTTATAAAAAGTTATGTATCTTGGTATTAGGTTAAAGAAATAAAAACCATTTCAAGTTTTAAATTTAAAAAAAGAAAAAACCTAAAAAATTAAAAAAAAAAAAATTTTTTACTAAAAATTTTAACAATTGTGTTTGTAAATTAATTTTTCAAAAACCTAAAAATAGAAAAAACACTAATTCAATATTAGCATGACAGATTTCATAAAGATAGGTATCTTTCTTTCCATGTTCAATGTAAAATTGTGGCATTTAAATATGAATTCAATTTTTAGCTCAAGGGGGACATTGAGGGAATGCCCGATCTGGTGTTACTGTTCAGTGATACAGCATATGCATATTTAATTAGCTCATTTGAACATACCGAAGTGCATATATCACATACTTTCAAAAGATGCGCCACCAAATGCTTTCATGCAGTGACGGAATTTTGTGTATACGATGTAACATTTAGAAAATATATAATTTTTCTTTTTTTATATTAATTAGATAATTTGCAATACAGAATTAAACCCAAAATAAGGCCCAAAATCTAAGCATTTGGTTCGAGAACTCTTTCAACCCGCTTCCTTACGCCAAGTTACATCATTATAGGCCTACGGAACCTAGATAACTTGTACACAAGATTTTTTTTTATTAAATTATGCAAACATAGACACTGTAATTAGCTTATTATTTTACGCCCCAAAATGCCACTTTGACCAATTTATGATTCACACAAAAGATGCATGGCATAGTATTTTTCATGTAGCAAAGGAATTTTGCTTATCCGAGTGTACTGTTCCGACTACCGTAAGTATGCATATTTAAATTAGCTCATTTGCATTTATGTAAGCTGGATATATCACAAACTTTCAAATGCAAAAAGATGGCACCATGATAGGCTTTCATGCAGTGAGGAATTTTCCGTATCATGTACTAATTCCAAAATTATAGCAATTACGCTGGTCTTTGCACATTCATTAGCTCATTGCATAATTTGATGAAATACGCCCAAAAATCTAAGCAGTTCGAGAAACTTCCGGCCCGCTAACTTCCACCAAGACATCATTATAGCCCTTACGGAAAACTCCCAGAAAACTGAACACAAAGCCTGCGGGAAAAATTTTGTGGAAAATTATGAAATTAGCTACTTAATTAGCATATGTTATTGCCCAAAATCTAAGCAGGTCGAGAACTCATGGACACGCTTCTTTAACAGGTTATGGTTACATCGTGCAGCCCTTCGGAAACTCCAGATAAATGTACACAAGCAGGAAAACGGACGGCGCACCGGACACACAGCATGACAGACAGGACAGGACAGATAAGATGGGCGAGACAATAAAATGAAGATTTAAATATATTAAGTTACAATGAGGGTGTGATCATCATACGACATATACAAAAAAAAACAAACATAGAAGTGAACTAAGTGATGAAAATGTTATAGACTGGGAAGTTAGGGGGAAAGGGGGGGGGGGGTGTAATTGTAAGACAGCACAGCGTACGAAGACAAATGAGGCAGCAGGTAGGGTAATGCACAGGGTACATAACCAAAACAAAGTATGACTACATGTTCAGATCCACAACCACTAATAGATCTGGTCTGGCACCTTCTGACCGAAAAAGGAATGTTGGGGACCATGTGTCGCCTGCCATCGCGGTTTGTAATGAAAGGTCTCATATGACCTAGACTTGGCATTGTGACCTGACCTCATTAACAAATGAGGACCCAATGCGTGCATGGTACACTATTTGATTCAAGTTGGTTCCAATGAACTTCAACTTTTCAATTTAGGTCCAATTTTTATTTTTGCCATCTTACAACTGACCTCACATAGTCTTTGACCTTGGGATGTGACATTGACTCATTATAACATATGAGACATCATGTTGCACCTATGGTTCAGGTTTATTTATTCCAATTGACTTCAACTTTTCGATTTAGGTTCAATTTTACATTTTCAGCTATCCTATACAACTTGACCTCACAGGACCGTTGACCTGAGTTGTGACCTTGACCTCATCAGCAAATGCGGGATCCATGTTGCAATGACGACGAAGTTTGGTTTAAATCACATCCAAAGTATGCGGATATTATAAGCAAAGGTTAACCCTTTTTCACAAAACAAAACAACAGAAGAAACAGCTACCAGCTAAAGGGACAAAGTGATCCTATGCGCCGGTATTACAAAAGCGGGTTAAACAGGGTTTATCCCACGATCATGGGTTTTAATTCAAGGTTTATCCTCTATCGGGATATGTACCCAGGGTTAAATTTTAAAACTGGGTAAAGTTACCCCGCTTGTGTGAATACCGGCCAAAGTGTCTTCCTGCTAAGGCAGGTGACACAAAAAAGTGTCAGGTCTAAGTTAAATTGGAAAAAATAGTAGAAACTGGAACTTCATGGCATATTTTGAATTTAGAAATTATTGTAAGAACAAATCAGCAAACATCAAGTAATTACAGTAATAATTTACACCCACCCCATAGGAATATCTTGAATAGAACCCACTCAGCTGAATAAATCTGACACACCCACAAGCCCTTACCAATGACCTTGTCGAACGCTACGAAGAAGGACTAGAAGCCCACAGTTCAGAGGGGATCGGAACTTCAATTTGTTTCATGCTTACAGTAGCTCGAAAAAATCTGTGGTCAATTATGAATTCTTCTTGCTGAAAGGGATGCAGAGGTTTAGCAGTCCAATGGTAATGCATAATTTAAAGCGACTGAGTCGCTTCGTATGAGAAATTAACATTTTAACAAGGCGGTTCTCGACCACAAAGGTGCAGTAGTTAAGAACAAGAGCAACAATTTAAGATCTAGTGAATTGTGATGCCCACCAAGGTTCATTCTCCTACCAAATGTTAAGTGATTTGACCTCGGAGGACCGTGAAATGAACCTTCCAAAGTGTCAACATTGAATGTTGACCCCACCACCACGTTTCCACATCCTCCTACCACATGATAGTGATTTGACCTTGGATGATTCACAGAACTTCAAAAGTTTTGGCATGGGTTGTTGATCACACCCACCAAATCTATGGTCTGCATTCCGCAACAACATGTTAAGTGATTTGGGACCTTGGATGGACGTGGATGACCTTAAACTGACCTTCAAAATTTTTGTACTGATGTTGACCACACACACCAATTTTATTCTCATAACACATGTTAAGTGATTTGACCTTGGGATTGACCTCGGATGACCCCTTGAAATGATCCTTCAAAAGGGGGGGAGACGGAAGGGGACCACAACGACCACGGGGCAGTCGCGGACCACATGGGAGGGAGGGACCGGGGAGGGACAGGAGGAGGAACGGAAAGGACCGGCAAAGGGGGGGGACGGGAAGGGGAGCCACCCACCAAGGTGGGGGGGGGGGGTGGGGGGGGGGGGGGGGGTGGGGGGGGGGGAGGGCGGGGAAGGGAGGGGGCGGGGGGAGGGGAGGTGGGGGAGGGGGGGGGGGGGGAGGGGGGGGGGGGGGGGGGGGATGTAAGGGGGGGGGGTGGGGGTGGGGGGGGGGGGGAAAGGGGGGGGGGGGGGTGGGGGGGGGGGGGGGGGGGAGCGGGGTGGGGGGGGGCGAGGCGGGGGGGGGGCCGGGGGGGGAGGGGCGAGCGGGGGCGGGGGGCGGGGGGGGGGGGGGGGCGGGGGGGGGGGGGGGGGGGGGGGGGGGGGGTGGGGGTGGGGGCTGGGGGTGGGGGGGAGGGGTGGTGGGCGGTGGGGGGGGGGGGGGGGGCGGGGGGGAGAAGTGGGGGGGGGGGGGGGGGAGGGGGGGGGGGTGGGGGTTTGTGTTTTTTTTGGTTTGTTCGTTGTTGTGTGTTTGTCTTGTTTTCTTGTTTTTTTTTTTTTTTTTGTTGTTGTTTTTGTTTGTTTCTTTTGTTTATTTTTTTTCGGGTTGGTTTTTTTTTTTTTTTTTTTTTTTTAATTTTTTAGGTTTTTTCTTTTTTTTTTTTTCAATCCTCCTACCACAGGTTAAGTGATTTGACCTTGGAGACCTCGCTATGACCTTGAAATGACCTTCACAATTTTTCGGTTAGGTGACTGAATGTTGACCAAACCACAATTTTAATACCTCCTACCACATGTTACGGTGATATGACCTCAGATGGACCTTGACATGACATTCAAAATTTTTGGTACTGAATTGTTGATCACACACACCAATTTTCATAAGCCTCACATGTTAAGTGATTTGACCTTGGAGGACCTCGGATTGACCTGATGTGCCTTGAAATGATTCAAATTTTTGGTACTGAATGTGGACAAGCCCCACCAATTGAATCCTCCTACCCCAGTTAAGTGATTGACCTTGGATGGGACCTCGTATGACTTTTGAAATGGACCTTCAAAATTTTCGGCACTGAATGTTGACCACACCCAACCAAAGTTTCATCATCCTACCAAAACAGCTAGGTTTATAGCAATTTTAATCCATTTTTGCCTATTTTTGACCCCATTGACCTTTGACCAATGCCACCTGAACTCCTCCGAACTCATCAGCAGCCTACTTGAGTGAACATCTATTGGTGCGAAGCTGGACAACCCTACTTGCTCCATCAAAAGATATAGTGTTGACAACGTTTATTCTGCGATTTAGCCCTAGTTTTGCCAGATTGGACCCTATTTTTGACCACATTGACATTGACCCCATGACACATGACCCACTTTGTATCCCACCCACCACCTACGTGAGATAATTATGTTGCGACGAATGGAATTCCACCACTTGCTAGTTCCAAAGATATCGTGAGGAACGCACACACAACGCACGGACGGCTAGCTTTCTATAGCCCCCTTCGCCAACAAAAGTGGCGGGGGACCAATTAGCCAGTTAGTACATAAAACAATGGCAATTTATTGGTGGTATGCAACCCCCCCCCCCCCCTTCAAAGGACCTCAGCATAAAAATATACATAGCAGCTTGGCAATCGTATTTAGATATGATGACTCTATTGCTTTAAACGCATCTAACTGACAATTGTAATGGGTGGGTATCACCTTAGTGGATGTGGATTCCAAAATTGGCTTGTGTAAATAGTGAAACGTAGAGAAGCATTAAAGTCTGCCACAGCAGATAGTTCCATTGATATATTTACTAATGGTGACCCAATAAATTAAGAATCACATATGAAGACTAGCGATTTCATTGTGTGATCAAGTGAGTTGTCAAGCTTATGGGAAGATCAATTTGAGGAAAAACAATGTATGTTATTGAGCAAGGCTGTATTGTCAGGACTGCCAATGAATGAGCACAAAAAGCAGGGATTCATGAGGCCGCACTGGAGCGTCAGCACAATTGCATTACTTTAAAAAGGAAGGCCTCCCGGACTTGCAGGAAATTGTACATGTTAATAATTCCTTCCCGCCGAAATCAACATTTAACAAGCAGTGATCATGAGACAGCAGTTGTGGCGTTCTGTCTCCAGGGAAGGCCACTAATCATAATGCTAACCAGGCTGGTACAATGGTAATCTCCAATACAAATGGGTAGGTATTGCCGGGTGGTTGGTGGGTAGCATTACGGTGAACCTGTTCCAGCTTCACCGTTCTCTTGGGTGTGGGGTCATATGGACGAGAAAATTCAAACAGATGGAACATAAACATTGTCTAGGCAGCTTCTTACATTTCTGGTACAGTGGCTGGATTATGTGAGAGGAAAAGGGTCATTCCATTGGCTCTTATGGTAAGACAATGATACGACGATATGGGCTTGAAAGTTGGGTATTGAAGTTACCCAGAATAAGATCCAGGACTCCAACTAAGGTACTTGGCGGAGCTGACCACTTCCAAGACTTCTTGACATGAACATGATACAGATGGAATGGGCTTGCTTGTTGGTAATTTGAAGGACCTGGCTCACTTGACAGGTATTGAAACGCCTCGGCACCTTGGAGAGCATCAAGGTCTTTCTGGAATTTCTCAGAATCAGCAGTGATAGTATCTACAAACATTAACCCTAACCACACTAAAGACACTTCCAACGGGGATGCAGAGGAATCTCACCAAACATACAGCGAAGGATATCTATCAAATATAAACACTAATCTCATAAAATCACACATTTCATTCTTGACTCGGAAGCAACTGAATCTCCAAATAGCTCACAGTATAGAATTAACTGAATGTAAAGTCACTGAAGCTCACAAAAATCACAATGGTGTACCCATGCCATCGTAAAACCACTGAATCTCACAAATGCCTTAGTGCAGAGTGTTTAATCATTGAATCTCACAGTCGCACAATCATGTACCACTGGTGTGGTTTGTGCGATTTTGTGGGTTAGGCGTTAAATTTGGCACTCTTAAATGGGGGATGGACCTCCTGATTTAAGTATAAAGTTTTCATCTGATAGAATGACCTTGACCCCAAAACCCCATCTCTAAAGTTTAAGTTGGAAATTTCATCTGTTGATGTGAGAAAAAGATAATAACATGATTTGTAAGCCTCACAGGTATTATGTAGAATTAATATTGGTCAACCAAAAATGAGCCGTTTTCACTCAAAACTTCCAACCAAAATCCTATAGTCTAAGAGTTACAAAGTAAGGCCTACGAGATTGAAAGTTTAGATTTGCAATCCACAAACATTTTCACATGGATGAGGGCTTTATTTTGGAAGGAATTTGCATTCCTGTCAAACTTAAAGTAAAAGTAACAGTAAGAAAGTTCGTGCGGCAAAGATGTGCGCGGAGTGCCCATCTCTCTTCCTTAGCGTTGGGCCAGATCTTTCTATTATATTGCTTGGGGGGTTCGCCCCTCCTCCCGCACAGCGAGTCTGTTACTTTCACAGCATTGAGAAGGAATGCTGGACACTATACACATGGGTGAGACGTCGTTATTAAGGAACGTGCCTTACTCAAGGGCACCACACGTTCGGCCGCCCAGTGGGACTCGAACCCACGAACATTTGGATTGCAGGACGAGGCGCTCCTCCACTGGACCACCGTGCCCTCTAAAAACACTTAAAGTGGCAACCTTAACATGCGGTTTTATTGTTTTAACGTTGCCGAATTCATAGGGTAGTTGGCGAATAATAAACTAAATTCTTCTTTATTTAATTATGTATTGGTCATTGGTTGACTTGTGAATGGGTTTCCAGAGCTGAAGGACCAACACTTCAACCAGGCCAGGGTGTCTGTTCAGAGTCGTTGTCTGTATGAAAAACCATGCAGGTATTATTGTGAATGTAAATTGTACCCTTTTAAGCTGTTAATAATGATTTTTGAACTGATTTTTTTTTGCAGAGTAATTAGAGCATTTATATTATGCAAATAATGATTTTTTTTTAAATGAAAATTTTTGGTGGGAGTTTTTGGTAATGCAGGCAGTGATGCACATTCAATTCCTTTCATGGCTAAATGAGAAAAAATAGCTTTCTTCAGATACCAAAATGTAGCAACCATTCTGTAAAAATCAGGTGGGGCCATATTGTGACCCTGAACACCAAGACCCAGATGAATTTACAGAATAAAGTATAGTTTATTCTTGGTCCGGACTATGTGAGGATCCAGATGCGTGCGCGATTATCCACTATCGACTATTTGAGGACCAATGCGCGGAAATGACCCACGTGCGCTGATGATCCAGAGTGAACTATTGAGGATCTGTGCGCGATTATTCCACTACCGGACTATTTGAGGAATACGTGCGTGAGAAATGATACACGTGCACGATGATCAACTATCGGACTTTTGAGGATCCCATGGCGGAAATGATCCGCATGTGTGGATGCTCCAAGAATGCGACTATGTAGGATGGTGCACGGAACTGATCCACGTGCGGACGGACTAGCGGACTAAATGTGGAGGGGTCACAGATAGTCCACTTACTTTAATAACGACATGATTCCATAACATTGCCCAGAGTGTTGCCATTGGCCGAATGCCTTTCCCAATCCAGTCTCAAGATGAAACCTTCAAAATTTATGAAATGGGGTCATCCCTAGTAAAGGCACTTGATGAAGGTTTTCATATGAGTTGGACTCGCATCATGGTTAGAAGACCTTTCGCCTATACAAAAACTGTTAGCCGCGTTAGCTAAGAAAAAGGAATCGCAAATATTCAGAGCTAATAAAAATTGTTTATATGTATTACAGATTCGAATCTGTGTTGGTGCGGATTATAAACCACTAAAACAGAGGATAAGGTGTATCTGAAAAACCACGTCACATCTCTCCATTATAGGGAGCGGTTTGAGACTGCCAAAATTATAGAAACCAATCCCCTCGGTACAACAAAACGCAAACCACTTCCATGCGAAAAGAGGAGAGTATAAATAATTTAAAAAATGATGGTGTGGATCAAAACTTTGGTGGCAGGGGTGTTTTTGGGTCAAAAAATCACGTTTTTGAGCTAACCAAAAAGATTATTAATTACTTAGCAAACCACACTTAATCGTGATCCAATACTATCAATCTCTGAATAGTAGTAGAGGTTCTGTTTTTAACAATATATAAAAGGGTCTAGAATTTTAGCCCCCAGATCACGTATTTTCCCTTAAAAAACACGATTGTTATCACATGTCACCACAACGATTATTACCTGAAAACATTTATGCAAGTATATAAAAACCTGTATTAATAACAAAAAGCTACCATAAAATAAGAGTGTAATATTTTTACTTAAAAAAATAAAAAAATTATAATTTCGCTAATTTGCAGCCCAAAATGCACTTTTCGGCCTAGAAATCATCCCTGCCACAAATATTTCAACCAAAAATAATTATCTTAAATCTCATCTATATTTCAAATAAAGGTGGTTGTGTGTTGTTGTACGGAGGGGAGGGTAACTCGAAAACTAAAGCACTTGTCACAGTAGGACCGCTCCGCTATTAGATAGAGGGACACAAAAGGCCGAATTGTTACATGCCCAGTCTCCGAGACAGAAAGATGACGCCAATGGAGTGATTCACCACTAGAATCAAATCGAGCACTACACCACATATCCTAAATGATCCTTATAACTTTTTCGATATGCTCAAATATAATGAAATCACAAGAGAAATTGGAAATGTACACAGTTTTCAGAAGTTCCTGTGTTACTATTGACATGATGAACAAATGAAGATGTCAAGGAGCATGTTCTCACCCCAAACTATTGGAATGGGCGGTCAATAATGTTTTTTGTATTGGCATGCAAGAGGGCCCAGCACAATACCACTTAATGGCACATAATAAGCCATGGCAATTTCATAAGCCATAGCAAAGCTGTGTTTTGTTGTAAACAGAAAAAACATGCTAAAACACAATTGAGTTAAGTGTCGTAGTGAGGTGTAGATAGACAGACTCAATTCGATGGGCGTATAATTTATCCCCCCTTATACCCGGGCAACCCCTTGACCTGAGGTGTTTCCTGGGGTCTTTCATACTAATAGTTACACAAAAATTCATAATCCAGGTACTTCTGATGTACAAAATTCAGGGGGAAATCCTTCCAGTAGAATGTTCCCCTCAGTGATGATACTAGCGGCATTACTAAACATGTGCTAAGCAAATTGTATATTTTGTTTATTATAAGCCTTACAAATCAAATGCACTGTTGAAGATTTTGTATTATAAAGTTTTTATAAGGACCATTGCAAAACTTGGGGCACGTAATTTATTAGAGTTGTATTATGTATTCAGTAAAACCGCTGCTACATGTTTTTAAATACACTGTTCTGCACACTTAAAATGAGCGGGGCCTTAACAAAAAGGTTGTTTCCGATGAAAGAGTGCGGTCTGATTTGCTCACAAGTTATTTAGGGTTGCATTGCGAACTAGGTCATCCCCCCCAAGTGATAATCCCCTATCCACATGCATTGTATACATTCATTGGCACATTGCATGCAAGTCAGTGATGCACAATAACTTGAAGTAGCACGATAATGTGCTTCTTCACATTGGTGGCGACTTGTGTCGCCCTTATCATTTTTCACTTGGATTTTATCATTTTTCATTTTTACTATAGGCCGCCCCCTGTGCAAAGCAAGATTCTAATACCAGAGCGTGAGGGTGAAATGGGCACGGGGCGACAATTTTGTGTCGGATCCCATAGCATCTTTTTATGTGCTATGGATAACTCACAACTAGTTGCCGTGACCACAACTTATCAGCTGTCTTACGAGTCCGCTGTTTATCCAGAATCACTTGGCGATGAAGAAATGACAATTAAAAAGGAAAGTTGACCAGTCAAACTTGAAATATCGTGGCCGTTGGCCATTTTACTTTTGACAACGGGTGCGGGTTTCCACAAATAACGGTAGTATGGCAATCATGCCTTATCATGCTTATATGCAAGCGTCCTATTTAAAGACACAATGATAAAAGCGAAGGCCAGATTGCATTATAATGCATTACAAATCGTGCTAAACTTGAAGGGGCATTTTTGTAACACTTCTTCCCCCGATTTAACCTAAAAAAGTTGAGATTTTTGTTAATCATCTGATCGTTAGCCTTAGTAATCTATGTTAGAAAAAAAAGACCAATCAAAAAAAAAAACGGAGACCCGAATCTTACGTGCAATTCGGGTCGTATCTGTACGAAATTGCAAATATGCAGACTTGTAGTACTCGAGTACGAAAACTCGTACTCGTACTCGGTACGAGTACAATTTGTGTACTCGTACTCATACTCGTACTCATGCTTGGGTACTCGTACTCAGGCCTAAGTACTCGTACTCATACTCTACGCGGGATTAAATTTTGCTGTACTCATACTCGTACTCGTACGCAGACCAAATTCTCATACTCGTACTCATCCGGGTCAAGTACCCAATACTCATACTCTACTCAGAAAAGTACTCAATACTACAAGTCTGGCAATATTGTTTATTTTTTTTTCCATAAACAACAGAATTACACTAACACTGGCCTAGATGGACCGTGGGAAACAAACATGTGCTCATGTCACAGAAAATGGCAAGATCAGAATCAACTAAATTTTAGGAGTAAGTTTTTCTCAAGGTATCTAGTGAACACTAAATCAGAGGTGCGAAAATCCTAATCATAAAGAGACATGATATTTCCAGAAAGAAAACGCTCCCAATTTTTCTCGAACCTAGGTTTTTTACATATTTGGAATGCTTACCATGTATGAGGTCACACCTGAAGTTGAATAGGCCGAATCGCCGTCTATGTAATAAATTGATTTAGATAGTTTCTGTCATGCACGACAGAAAGTCAAAGCATGGGTTCTATTGTTCGAATATCTATCCGTAAATGCCACTGCATTTACGGTTAGAAGTCTTACCAGAAATGGACTGAAGTTAAACAAAACATGACTGGTTAATCCTTGCCCTTAGCTAAGCATCCTCAATGAACGTTATCCGAGTCTGATATCTTAGTCTGTAGTGCAGTCGACTGGTGAAAAACGAATTTACAATCAATTCCTCTCGATGTTTTCTGCAACGCAGGGCCGCCCACATTTACACTCTCAGGGTCTCTGATCCGTCAACTGGCGTAGTTTGACGAATACTCAACTGGCGGATTTGACGGATAGAGTTTCTCGATCATGTTTCTATGGGAACGATTACGTATAGCAGGCAATTCAAACAAGGTTGGGCAGTTTTCTTTTGCACCTTTTGTCCAATAAACCTTCCAAACTTTTCGTAGGTGGTCTACACCGTGACCTATCCAGTGGCAATTTGAGAGCAATCGCGGAAAGATGTATATTGTCACAACCCTAATGAATTCGGCAGCCTAACGAATAAACTGCATGTAGCTATGTTATCCAAATTTAAAAAAATATTTAATGTATTCGAAAGTGATGAATATATAAAAAATCAGAATCAGAGAAGCAGTAGTGAAAAATCTTTTCAATATCCCTTCCGACCACCTATTGTCCTTCAAACTTGGCAGGCTGGTTTGTTTGTTCTGCATTCTTGGTCATCACTACATCACGTTGCAACCCTGGCAACATAAAGATCACCATTATACCAAGTGTCGTACGCACATTCCTTCATACATGGCCAGTCGGTCCGGCCATTTTTGCACCGCACTGACCGACACCAATTTTGTTTCATACACTGCGAACACAATGCGAAAACAATTTCAGCTTCGAAGCGACACTTTTAGACCGTCCTCCCAAAGGTTTTGGTTAGACGAGACGAGATACCATAGCTGAATACGGAAATTCAGAAGAAACATATAACTTTTGAAAATAATAAAGTCTTGCCGAGACCCCGTTGTTGCTTTCGCCCCAGAGAGGGGTAAGTTTACTATGGGGGGTCAAATTTTGAACTGCCTATCTAATACATATAGCTAAACTTATTCCTTAGGTTACCAGAGTCACAAAGTCCTTGGGTCAACATGTTTGTGGTGCTTCCTTTCCAAGATTTTGGGAAAACAGGCTAAGGTCATTTTGTTTATTCAGAAGGTCACCATCTGTAAATACCAAGATTTCTTTGTAAAAAAATCTTAAAAAACATATTTAATGAACTGATCAAATATGCTTTTATTTGCCATAGGGTTGGTTTCCCTTCCATAGGGAGGGGTATAATGTCCCCTTCCCCATAGAGTTCCCTACGGCATTGTTTTTACCCCTTCCATTATAACAACCAGAATACCGAAGTGCAAAAGCATTTCATATGTGGATTCAGTATCATTAACCATTTAAAAAAATATTTTACAAACAATCTGGTTTGGGCAACGGTGACCTTTCTTGTAAACCAATGACCTTTAGCCTATTTTCCAATACTTGGAAAGGAAGCACCACACACATGTTCCCCAATTGACTTTTTTACTCCTGCTGACCTAAGGAATAATTTGGCTTATTATTTCAGATTAAAGCAGTTCAACTTTTTACCCCTCATATTAACTTTACCCCTCTCCTGGGGCTAACCGCAAACACGGGTCCCGGCAGACTGGTGTCATATTTGCAAGTTATATTTGCTCTGAATTTTCCCTGTTCAGATATTGGTATCCTCGTTCGTCTAACCAAAACCTTCTGGCTGATGCTCTATGTCTAGGGTGAAAAACTCCCCCAAGATCGATTATGTAATGTTTTAAAAGGTCCCCGATGCCTTCCCTGTTAAGGTTGATGTAAAGTGCAAAATTGCATATTTTTCATCTTCAGGTTGGGAAAATTACAACTTTCCGACTCCCTTGACCGATTCGATTCTTGAAAAAGTCGCAACCACGATCAACATTTGAACGTCAATTTGACCTTTTAAACCCAAGTTAAAAGATCATATTAAACGCCATTACACCATTTTGGTCCGAGTTGTTTACCCCCAACTCTGCGCGTTCGCAGTGCAAAAGATGGCGTCTGTTGCTGCACACGTGAAAAACGGAGGTCTCGGAAATTATTCCTAAAATCAACGTACATCATCTTATTCAATGAATAAACGACGAATTTAAGATTTTTATATTATCTGGGTGAATAGTGTGGCATCATTTGACGGCCGGAATAAAGAAATAAGGTGAGAAAATTGCAGCAAAGTTTGGTGTATTTTTTGTGTCACCAGCATTGGTAATGTCAATCTTGCGAGTCAGCCAACATAGCCTACTGCATGTTGAAGGATTGGTAGCACAACACTGTGCTTAGAATTTGGATTATGCTAGTAATGAAGTGCGCCACTAAGTAATGACGTCACTGACCTCGCGGTTAACCGTTCGGTGAACCATAATTTTGCTTGATTAACTCATCATGCTCAGAGAAGTTTTTTTATGAATGAATCCACAAGGTCAATTAATGTTGTACCCATGCGCAGTTCGATAATAAAATTTTCCATCATGAACCTTACTGATCCTCGAAATCAAACGAAACGGGCTCCTCTTTGCATTTTTTTTGGTGAAAATCTATGCTTTCCCCTAGATTTATGAATTTTGAGATCTTAAAAACCTGATACGGGATCTCTTGTAATTAATTTCGAATTAGTCGAAATGACACTAATAAGATCGGTAAAATACAGCACATATACTACGTGATAGCAGTCATTGCATTTTATGTCGGGTTTTTGTTTTAGAGGTCGGATGCAAGATTCCTCTGTGTTTTCCGAGGAAATCAGAATTGTTTTCCCCGTCGTAACCGCTCACGTGACCATCGTTGCGCAGTAATCATGTTTGAATGATGTATAAAATACTGTTTGGAATATTATAATATTTTTCATAGATTGGTTACAAGCAAATAAAAATGTACTCATAGTTTTCCCTAATTATTTTATTATGAGTGTTTCATGTTAGACCTTGTACTGGAATTACTTTTAAATGCGTACTATATGTGGCATGTGACTGCACTACTAATCCCCATCTCGAGTCCTGATAACCTACATTCAGAATCATGACCGCAGACCCTGGGTGGCCCATGGGATTGTTGCCAGCTTGCGGCGTCACCGCTGAAAAACATTTGGAACTAGGCCAAGTGGCTGAATTGACCGGGGACAACCGACTACAATACGAATAGTATTCCTAACTTACCTCATCGTTAAAGTTGATTACAGCTCCATAACCGCATGCCCCCTCCTTTATGAATGCGCATCCCTTACTGCCAACGAAGAAATCGGCGAATTTTAAATTCGACCTTTGGTCCATTTTCTCCCATGGTTAAAAAAAAACAAAGATGGCGGCCAAACCAGGTGGTCTTTACGTTCACGTTGTTCATACATGTGACGTTCGTTGACGTGTTTGTATTCGCATTGCAACCGGCAATAGACCGTGATATTTGTAAATAATGAACTTCCCGCCCCCTTCTGGCAGAGGGATTCGTTTCGTGATCGTGACCTCCTTCGCTCAGCTCAAAATACCGCGCGCCCTGCTAATAACTCATGAGGACTATGGTTCCAAAGTTTAACTCCATTTTTCAACATGCACCTAAGTTAAAACACGAAAGATAATGGGAACAAAATTGAATAGTTAAAGTCTACTCTCACCCTTAGATGCAGTTGTGAAATTTAAGTGTCTTTAGATGAATTTTCAGTAGACATATTTGTCCCATTGTTTTACACATAGCTTATCGCCTTCACACCAGTGTGGTGCGTATTCGGGTTGCCACCTCAAGCCTACCTAACAAAATTCTCATCACTTTTTCTCTAGTATAATTATCGTCAGCCATGTAAGTCTGTTGGAAACCAGCTAGCTGGGCCACTTGGGTTGAGAATAGATAAGTTTTGCATGTAGTATACTGTCCGCATCTACCAAAATACTTAGGCACGTGATTGCTAATTTGAGGGCAATAAGTTAGGCTAACTTGATTTTTTAATTACGTATTTTAATTGGCCTGACCCCCTGCATGTATTGTTTATTTTTTTCAAAGCCCTTTTTGTCTATGTTAAGATGGCGGTGAATCGCCTGGCAGCCGGCAAATAGTGCATGTTTTTAAGATTCAAACATTCACCTTTATCCGTATTTCGTCAGGCAGCCCTCAATGTATTTGTTCCTTGACATTCGTCTACCTTCTGTAAGATAATATTTCACTAAAAGGTATTTGTACTTCAGATTTCGGCGCTGTTTGCCGGTGATTCGCCGACGCTACCGGGCATTTAAAAATAGAATTCACCTCAGCATCAGTACGCATTCGCATAAATTAACTCAGAAACAACGGAGCGGTTGTTTTTGTGTGGTGGCAGAATACTGATTCATCCCAAATCTTCCATTCCTCTCACTTGAATTTAAAGACTTTAGCCTCACCTTATTAAAAGTTCAAAGTAGTTTCCGCCAGCCCAACCAAGACCTAGGATCGCCCCTCCACAACGTAAGGTAACATTGAACCGTCTGAAGTACGATATGAGGGGCATTCGTCAAGTCATTTCAATAATGAATGTAAACAACATCACTATGCTGCAAACAGGCTCGACCACATTACCGTCCCGATTACCGTTTACTGCATGAATGCATGTAAGTACATGTTCACGGTTCTCCGTGTCAACCCAAACCACGGATCAATCCAGTCTAAACCCCGGAAGTATTTTTTTTTTTATTGGAGGGGACTGCGGAGTGGTTGCCGATGTTTGATTATTGCACCGCATTTTATTACCACTCTAAAATCCCTTTATATTCGGACAATGATCTGAATATATGTACACCAGGAAACTTGCAATCATTCAAATTGTATAGAACACTCGACTGACGGATTAGATGGATCCTCGAGCTTGATATCGTTTCTCAATCCGGGATCCGCAATCCAAGCCCTATTTATCGATAATTTGCGAATGACCTTTTCCCAATTGTTTTCCCGTTATTTTTTTTTTTTGGGGGGGGGGTGGTAACTGTCTATTCTGGTCAGTACTACCCTGACTCCCGTGACCAACGAAAACTAATCTTCATGTACCGGTTCGAGACTTGCAATAGCATAGGGCCTAGGCCTATAGGTATAAACCGAACTTCCTGTCAGTTTCACACTAGGGCAGGGTAAGAATATTCGCAAAAAGAAATTTGACAGATTTGTGGCAAAAATCGCCAATTTTGGGGCCCCAAAATCACCAAATTTGGGCAAATATCAGCGATTTGGGCCAACATGTGTTTAAAATCTCAAACTTTGGAATCTTTCCCCCAGAATTTCATTATGTTCCCCCCAAAAAAATCACTTTCTCCCCCATTCTCCTCCAAGAAAAAGAAGTCTGCAACTGCGCTGGGAGAGGGGGAAGCTTTGGAATTTATTGGGGGTGGGCCCATATTATTTGGGGTTTGCTCAGGGTATTTCAGCCCCCCACCACCACCACCAAATTATTGGGGGTGCCCATCCCCCCCCCCCCCCCACCGCTTCCTAAGCCTATATAATTTGTCTCAATTTGCGACATTCATCGTGTTTTGGGAGACACCCATATATGAAATGTCCAGGACAAACTTTTTAATAGGCAACGGGTATAGACGTAAACAGCTTTTCTGGTTGTCCATAAATATATAACAAATGGACAACCGCAAGTGAGGCGACACAGAATATGCGATTTGATACCACATGTGTTACGTAAATTAAAAACAACGTTTCTGGCTCATCACGTACACAAATTAACCACTTACTTTAAATGTAATGTATTGGGACAAATTTAATTCTTCTTTTATCCTAAGTGTAATGGCCTCCAACCTCAATTGATCAAATTAAAATACATATATATACCGGTTTTGGATTCAGTAATATCTTAGAAAACTTTACTATTATTTTTAAATACTGAGAGTATGGGGGTTAAACGTTCATGAAGTATAGGTAATTATTAAGCAATGACGAAAAACATACCAAAAAACGAAAAGTTACTTGTTTTGGATTTGATAATGAGATAATGGACTTCTTAGTGTTTGTATTTACAGATTCTATGAGTGCTTTACAGGTTTTGTCTCAGTTTGGATGGTAGAATTTGATTTATGTGTGAATTCAAACACCAAATGTTATCACTCAGAATCACTAAGCTCCGAAGAATATCAAGATTCTGGTTCTCAGCCTGTCCATGACTTCAGCGACTTCATCAGCATTGT
The DNA here is from genome assembly GCA_023653785.1 of Ophioderma brevispina. Classification (NCBI taxonomy): domain Eukaryota; kingdom Metazoa; phylum Echinodermata; class Ophiuroidea; order Amphilepidida; family Ophiodermatidae; genus Ophioderma; species Ophioderma brevispina. The sequence continues at coordinate 69,019 of JAMKCH010026523.1, forward strand.
CAGTGAATTATTTTATGGCGAGATTTTACTGACACTGATCTGTTATTCATGGTATTTTATTTGTTTTTGGTACTGCAGGGCATGGAAATATTGTTATGACATTGTTTTATATTTTCATGAGGCATTGAATTTTGTTGTAATATATTCAGCACCTACAAAAGTCTAAAGCGGCAGGTCAGACGGGGAAATGTTTGGGCGACTATTCACGTAAAAAATCGACCTCACACCATTTTTGTGAAAATTCAGATTATAGTACATATTATATCACCTTGTAATCCGTCAGTAATGATTTTGTAAAAATCCAAGTTTCAATAGTGCCTAAATCGTATCAAAAGCATGCTGGTTACGTTCCAATTATGGCATTTGGGGAGACGTTCATATTAGAGGGCCTTGATGCAAATGAGGTATTGCAATTCATTCCGCAGGCACTACTGCACAGCGTCATCAGAGCCATGACGAATCAATTTGTATACCCCATTTGCATCAATAGCGGACTTTGTTATGTTAAAAGTCTACCCATTTTGGATTTGCATCGCCATATTGGCGTTACTGCTCATGCTCAGAAGGCTTTTCGGCCTAACTGCCATTGTGCAGAAGCCACCGTTTCACATTTAAGATTAATACGCATCGCGATGTCTGTAAAATTTATTTGTCATTCCTTATACGGGGGACTATAGGTCTCAAATTATTTATTGGGTTTTAAACCTTTGTATATCCTGAAGATGAGGCTCTAGTTTGACACAAATTATATGCAAATGCCTTATCACCATTTTTGGACTAATTTCAAGATGGTTGGTGGACTGGGGATACCCTGAAGTTGATGAAAAGCTAATGATTTTCTGGCAGTGGTTGCGTTTCTCCAAAATGTGATTTTTCTTTTCAACAAAATCCCAACCTTGTACCTATTGTAGTAGACAAAAAGTAGTCTGATGAATTTTTTTCTGGTGGGCTGAGCTGAGATTTTAGATATTTGATTTTTTAAAGTAAATGGGCAAAATAATTTTTTGTGAAGCATCGTTTCTTTGTGAGTCACTGAATTGATAGTATAAAATATAGCCAACTTGCGGAATTTGCGATTATATATTGTGTGAATGTTTATTTTTTAAAGATCTTCACGTTTGTGGCTGCCATTATTAATTGACGCAGTTACAACTTAAAAGTATCAGAAATACATTTAGTTGCGTTAACAACAAATCGAAGTACTTCATGTTTATTTTTTTATTTGCAGGTATTTGCTGTTATAGGGAATATTTTAAAAGGATTAGATTTGGCTTCCATTTGGTGAATTTGAAGTATGACTAAGTTTTATACAAGTTGCATACCACTTGTTCATTGGATCTATAGTATATTAGTATTTCCATGTTTGAAAAAATAAGGGTTGAATAGATAAGTATCATTTATGGCGACTCCATCTTGGATTTCTCAAAACGCCCCAGGATGCCCAGTGGCACCCGGCAGATTCGTATTCTACACGCACATAAATGCTACATAATCATTCAGGGGTCGAATTAGAAGAAAAATAAAATCTACATGCACATGTTAGCTTTTTCCCAAATAAGGGCTGAAAATACAGAAAATAACATGCACAGAGGAAAATTCACATGCACAGAGTCAATGTTACATGCACTGGTGCAGGTGTTGCACCTGGATAAATCGAACCCTGCTATCATTGCAGCAAAAAAATTGTTGTATATACTCAACTTTACGGTAAGGCATAACTTGGAACATATCTCTCCGACTATTGTCTTTAGGAAAGGTTGCTGGGTGCCTGTTCATGCTTTGTCTTGCTTGCAGCTCGGTAATATTTGAACCACGTAAGCTCCAAATCAGAGTGTGATGCCACAAATGTGAAAAATGCAAATGGGGATCAGCAGACTATCCAGTCGATATGTCACTGGTTTGACATCGTTTTCCATTTTGTTAAAAAACATGTGGCCATGCGCTGCGCTAGGAGCCTGAGGAGCCGAAGAAAAATGCTGATTTTCCTTCAAATGGAGTAAGTGAGTAATCGCATTGACAGGAAGTGCTGCAGAGTTAAGGAGTTATCATTAATCCCGGGATATAGGAAAGTTTGCACATATTTCTTGTAGAACTTCTCTGATTTTGTAATCTCTGATTTCACCAG
>JAMKCH010026524.1:0-19676 GCA_023653785.1 Ophioderma brevispina
TATAAACTTTTGTGTGTGTGGAATACATCTATGCACACCAGGAGCGGATCCATGATTTGAAAAACGTCAAAATTACCGGGGGGGCTGAAAGGCAAAACTTGTCCAAAATGGGCTGATTTTGCTAGATTTTGCAGAATTACCGGGAGGCGCGCGCCCCCTCCGCCCCCTCCCTAGATCCGCGCCTGCACACTCCACAATGTCATTTTTGTGTTGCCTGCAAGGATTGCAGGAGGCACATACTAATCCAAATTCTGTATGTCCTTCCATGTGTGCGTGTGCTTTTGTTCGCAAACATTTTTCTATTGAGCAATATTTTCCGGATCAAACCGGGTAAAGGATTAAAACTGGTTATTTGCTACTTTTTACCGGGGAAATTCTCTCTGGTAACCATCCTTGTTTTGGAAGGATTTTTACCCGAGAACACACCGGATCACGTCAATAGAAAAAGACCCCGCTCCGCATCTGTGCGCATGCAGTAGAGAAACCGGAAATTGGCTGGGTCACTGAAGCAATGGCGCGGCTTACAATTTAGATAACAACACACGGGTTGATGTATGGAGCAGGGAAACAACTGTAAGTGCCATTATAATACGCCATGCTCATTGTGTTCACTAGCGTAAATGCTTGGTGCTGAAGTAACTAAACATCTCGCTTAACTGGACGTCAGATTTTGGGCGAAATATCGTGAATCAACAACTTAATATTACAGAACTGTGCTGTCATTCCCGGGAACGGGGTCAATCCATAATGCATTGCAATATTGACCCGTGAATGATCTCTACCTGGCAAATTTCACTTGGGTCACTGAAGTCGGCTATTTTCCCCGAATGCTCGCTCCAGTAGAAATTGCCCTCTCTCCACTATCTTACACTATTTACCGGGGAAATATCTCACCGGTTAAATAATGGATGCTCAATAGAAAAACGCTAAATGAGGGACAGAACCCAAAAATACAAAAATTCAAATTGGTCACATTAGTTCAATTCCTCCATTGATGTCTAGGAAAACAAATAGTAAAATGACACTCTGTGGCATGATTGCACCAATATCAAAAATATCATTCAAAATTTCTTTTAGAGTTGCTAGGGTGTCTTCTACTGATTATGATTTCATCTCTCATATATCCTAAGATATATGTATTCTTGTTCTCATCATTAACAGTCATTAACAGTGTAAGTCATATACACATCTCCATTGTTTGGAGTTTCATCTGACCCAAGTGTTAAAGTCTTTCCTTGCCCAAGTCTTTGCCTCTGTGACAACAGCAGGCGCTCATCGTTGAACCGTGCTATCGCAAGGAAGGTGTTCAGCATGCATACCTACCACTTCAAGAACGGTTTTGATGATTTCTGCAATATTCTTAAAACTGACAGGGAATTGCAGTAGTGTATATACACAGGCACAGACTTGAAGAGTGTACGACTTCTTTCCATTGCTATCACTTTGCATGGTTTTTACATTTTTTGTCATTATCAAGTTTGGTTTTGATTGTACATTATACTCTCTGAGTCCCTTATAGTCTCTTTCAGGTGTTCATTTTGTTATATAAGTTCCTTCACATGTGATATCAGAATGTCATTTGTTTGCTGGGCCGATGCGGTTACCTTTGATTCTGCATTTTCATTTGATACAGCATTTTCCTTTGATGCATACTCCTCTGGTTCCCAAGTGTTGTACCTTGAAGTAGCTGATACTGAAACATTTGACATTTATGCACATTATTTACATAGTTGTTTACATTTGTCCTCCAGTTTATATCTCTTAGTATTCAGTTGATCAAAGTTTTCTTCAAGCTTTGTCTTTTCTTTCTGAAGATTGCGATGAAGTTGGGCTAGGGTTACCACTCATGTAGCTGTGTACTCCAGGTTGACAAATTCGACAGGCTTGAGCCCACAATCAAATTTTTGTGCTTACTTACAAACCTGTGCCTGCTAAACTCTGAGAGATATCTGTGAGACTCTTTTGGTGCCTATAATATCCCTTTTTAGTGCTCTATCCAAATTTTATTGCCGATATTTCACCTGATTTTTTACGCATCGGCATTGCCGGTCGACCATTTTACTTCGATTGTCACCAACACTCGTATTTTCTACAGAGTGCAGATTCCTGCCAAATCCCACTTTTAACACCATGTGCGATGATTGTGAAGGGGGGGGGGGGTGGAGAATCACAAAATGAAGAGAATATATATAAATAAATTTGTCAGGACTATGGTTGAGAATCTGGAGGAACCGTAAAAGGATCATGAGCGTTTATCTTTGTGTCGAGCGTAACATTATATGGTATAGAAATAAAATCTATTACTTTTAATTTAAGTGTAATTATTTACACCAGAATTATATAATATATCTTTCTTCAACCGTAAGCGTTCTCTGATGTGTAAAATATCTTCTGCAAAGGGTTAACTCGAGGGTATATAAGTGTCTATTTCTCTTTTAGGACACAGATAATAGAATAAATATAATGGTGCGGGGGAAGGGGGCCTGCAGGATCTTTCCTTAATCCATTTGGGGCACTTCGGATTCCTGGGATTTAATCTGCAATTCTTCTGGTGATTCATAACTTTACCATAGAAAATATTGTCCCATGGACAAAATGCACACGTATATCGTCTCTTGTGTTCGTTGCGGAGGTGGAGGGCTAGATCCCGTTTGTTGTGTGCTGTCAAGTTGCAGCCTCTCTCATTGCAGAAGAAGTTATTGGACCAGTCTATATGGGAACCAGCCGTGGGGGTTGAAGGCCTCTGCGTCGATCCTTCGGCATCCTGACACGATAATTCTGTAATAAGGGGATGAAAGGACAAGAAAAAGGGAAATAAGGCACATGCCCCCTTTATTTTTTGAACAGATTTTTAGATTCTATAAAAAATAGATTTCCTTAACGATGTAACTTGGTACATGGGTACAAAATGTAGTACTCATTGAGTGCTTAAACAACACAGGGCATTTGGCTAATTTCTAATTACATAATTAATTGGACACGCTAATTAGAATAGTTGATTCAGGCTCAAATAAATGATAAGAAATGAGGTACCGCTAGGATGTACCTCATTTCTTATCATATATAATGAAGTGCTTGTCTTAAGTCACTGAAATTTCAATGTGGCAATTGGATTTCTTGTCCCTATATAAACATACATAACTTTTGTTGCCAGTGTGTTATTATTTTTTTAAGAACAATGAAAAAAAAAAGTAGCACATTTATCAGGGGGTGTAGTACCCCCTTTGGCAGCATTCAAACTTTGAAATACTAAGTAGTGGTTATCTGTGAATCCGAAATAACCAAAATTACTGCCGGATGACCAGATTTAATCTTCTGGTTATCCGATGGAAGACATCATTTGACTTTAAGGGGGTGTGGCGATTTTTGCATTTTTCTCAAAAAATGATAACAAGCGGGTAAGCTGGTAATGGAAGTTATTTATGGGGTAAGGGATCTAATTATTATGCTAAAATTTCAGCGACTCAAGTCAAGTGGTTCATTATTTATGATGAAAAATGAGGTACCGCTAAGAAACACTTATCAAAAGATAAATTTCAGTGTGAGTATTTGGATCCCTTGCCCCTATAATCTACATAAATTTCGTCACCAGCATGTTTTATTTTTTTGAGAAAAATGCAAACTGTTTCTGGGGTGGCCATTCCCCCTTAAAATCATGGTAATCGCTGATTTAACAGCTGTGACCTAATGAGTGGAATTCATTTGTTTACAAATTTCCGCATAGAGCAGGAATGTCAATACCATCTGACAATTACAGTAAATTTGAAAATAAATCTGTTAATATTTATACAATACCTGCTAAACTTGACCTCATTTTGCATCTTCCTGAGTTCAGTTATCTTAAACTCAAAGGGTAATGTTAAAACATATGAACGAGATTTTGCTCAAAATAAATTTGTTTCAAAACTTTTTCAATGATGTATTACGTCAGATCAAAGGTATGCTAGTATCTAACGTCTAGAGCTGGGAGTTAGCGTTTAAATGTTCCTATCCGTTTACACGTCTGTATTTCCGTTCGTTTACACGTTTAACGGTCGACTGCGAATTTGGCACCTTTTTTTCTTTCTTTTTCCCTTTTTTTCTTTTGCTTCCCACGCAAATGGCCATTTCTTACCCTAAATCATTCGTATCGGATTACCACCCGGCTTTTTGCATTCGATTCGATCTAATATCATCTTACCATAAATGTTGTTTGTACTTTACTATGTTATGTTTTTAAAAAATCAAAAAAAAAACAGTTGAATATCTCAAGATCCCAACTACGATCCTGTCGGGAAGCTGGCCATTACCACTTGCCATTTTTACCTTTTTTGGTACACCCTCTGTATTGAGCACCACGTAATTGATGGCCGTGTTTATGCGGTGTATATGCCGAAGTCGCTCCACTCTCGTACAAGAACTTGATAAACGGGGGATTTCCCTGTTTCCGTAAAAGTCGGAAACCATTTCTAGAAGAAGCATTGGAACTGTTAACTTTACTTTTCACTGACGGCGGGTAATTTTGGTGAAAATTTGACTTCAGCAATTAAAATAATACTGAAAAAAAGTTAGTAGGGTTTGCTGACGTGTAAACGTGTAGTGAATTTTCTAAACGTGTAGTGACCCTTCCGTTCGTTTAAACGTTTACACGTCCCAGCACTACTAATGTCTTATTTTCGATACACGCTTTATTTCTCCAAAATAAAAGTGTCTAGCAATAAAGGGTACCAAAGTCGGCTTTTCCCTAAGTTGGCTTTCATGCTGCCCTCAGTCGGGTCCATTTTAATTGGGATTTTTAAAAACAACCCTGAAAAATATGGATAACCATAATTTTTTTCTTATTTCTAACGCTGCCCTTAAGTGTTGGAGAAGTGTTCCAGAAAGTGCGATGAGTTGTGAAAAGTATACCTCTATGATTTTGAAAAGATTTCGACACTGTAAGGCAAAGTAAAAAAAACTTACCCTTTTCGACGCCTTTTTTCGGTGCAGGTATGTGTGTGGCCAGCCCCCCAGGGTTTAATAGCTTGCCCAACACACAAAATTAATCAACCTTTTGATTCACAGGACCTCATTGTTTTAGGAATTTCCTTTTTCGGAGGCACTGTGTAAATAATGCTCCCATAAGTTAGAATAGACACAATGCTCCCAGTCAAATCACAAACATTTCTGTTGACTTTTCTTCAAATTTACATTCTGCCCAATGGTCAATCACTCAGCCTGTGTGACACACACACTAATCATGGTACGGTGACTATGTTAAACCATAAAATTATAGAAATTTATTCATTTACTATATAGGTCTATGCCCTATACACTTCATAGTAACCCCCCCATAAAACCTTCCCCGAGAAAACCTTCATGAAACTTCAAAGAGTGTTCTTACCTAATAATTGTACACGGTACAAACAATACTGGGGGTTTACCAGTAGTTGCACACAAAAGCCAAAATGCATTTGCCTCAACCGATCATTTCGCAGACATTGTCTTTTGAGGCGCGCTCGCGCGCGCGCAGTCGCGCGATCGCGCGCAGTCGCGCATCTAAAATGCTTTGAGTCCGAGCGATTTTTCGCGCATCTTGTTAAAAGCCGGCTGCGAGTTTTCTACCTTCGTATTTGAGCCGGCAACCCAGCAAAATATTTCCTTTGGCAATATTAAATGATAAATGATCACAGAACAGTATGCTTTACCAGTTTAAACACGCAATTTTCAGATAGTGTGAACGGCCGGTAAATCGGTGTCGAGAGCAAAAATCTGCGGATATTAACTCCACAAATGTATCGGAACTCCAATGGAAATACCGCATGGACGGTGTACGAAAAATGAACACGGACTATGTGTAAATAATGCATGAAGTAAACGTCGTAAATTTAAAGCCTTCTCACTGTTAATCGCACGTGGTTTTGTTTTGATTGAGCTGAGTTTTGATGTAGACGATGGGCGCCTCGGGCAAGAAGTTAAAGAAGTTGAGGGGTCGTACAAACATACGGGAGGAGAATTTAGCTATTTCGACATCAAGAAAGAAAGAAACGATAGGCGGTACTAACCTTCGTGGTCAAATTGATGTGTAAACTAGCACGAAATATGTTCAAGAAAATTCCGGGATTTACAGCAAATGAAACGGTGCCGGGGAAAGGCAGTTCGCACGATTACCAGCTAAGACACATAGTGACTAGTGACACACGTTGATGGATACGTTATCAGGCATATGAATCTTGCCATATTAATAAAAAAGTGAGCAACTCCCAATTAGTAAGATAATTCTGACTAAATATGACTGACTCTGTTGCCGACTAAGGTTCAACATTTGTTACTGATATGTGTGACTGTTCGTACATGCCCAGTTTACTCTCCCTAGTTAGACTTGAGATCCCTTTCAAAATTAACAAAAAAAAACTTTCCACTCATGTTCGAGGTTCAAGGCCTGGGTGATTAATTCCTTGAAAATTGATACACTTGAATGATAACATCTACATCATGGTAATTTGATAAATCTGAGTTGATAGTCTACGTTATGTTAACTTACTTGTACTAACTTGATTGCAGTAATTACATGATTAACAATGATTAGTGCTACACCTGAATTGAAAATGCATGAGCTTTAATTGCTTTCTTGCCCAATACAGTTGTTAATTCAGCCGGTCATGCTTGCTGTGATGATCTATGCTTTTGTAAAAGCTAGTTCTCCAGCCAGAAGTTGGAGCTTTTAAAAAAGCTCTCTGAGCTCGCTCAAGGCGAGCCAAGATGAGATTTTAATGCTCCTCTGGAAAATTTTCAAAAAGACGGTGTTCTGTTAGTGTACTGACTTTGTGTTGATATCAAAATGCATATATCACTCGCCCGGAAGATGTCAAAGACGTTGTTAATGTAACAGGGGTAGTTATTATTATAGAGTCGGTGGTCATGAATCAACTCCGCCAACAGATAGCTCGAATCCCGAGGACAAAACGGTATAATAGAACGTGCTATATATGTATGAGCTGATATGCGAGTTGTTTACATAAACTCGTCATGTGACAACACATGTGACAAGTAGTGAACGCTCGTATCCACTGAACTTAGAGGTCAGTCCTGACACCACGCTGCATGGGCCGGTATTGATTAGGGTAACATATTGCCGGTTGTTATTAATTTCAAGTAATGTAGGCCCGGGGTTTTGGTTCCGAAGCTACCCTAGATCAGGCCCCATAGAATATTATGATACCTTATTTTACTTGTGCTTACATTACCCCCCCCCCACAAATATGAGACAATTCCATGAAATTGAAGCGTTTTAATAGTTGACCACTGTAGAAGCTAAATTAACTTTGACCTATAATAACGGTTTTCAGCTTATTAACTCCATAGGGGTAAGGCGGAGATAGCACAAACTATACTTTTTTTTTACTCCTTGTGATCTACGAACAATTTGGTATGCAATTCACGCAACATTGCACGACCACTTTTCAATTTTGCACCCTGTATAATCTTTTGCGAGCCCCTAAATCGCTTAAGCTACCCCTACAGAATGGCCATCATACATTTTTGTGTACGTCAGTGTTAGGAACCCCTGGTATCAGTGCCTCTTCAACATGTACATACTCCTGAGCTTTCAGTGCAGCACTACATGCTTTTTCCAACTTATCGTTAGTTAGAATTTGTTGTCCTTTCACCCATTCCTTCTCACGATCATCCAGAATTTTCACAAGGCTACGTGTAGCACTCTCAACATTGACTGGTGGGCTTTTGTATACGGTCATCTCATCTCGGATTCCCTTTGCTGTGAATTTGTGATTTGAACAAGCCGCTGACCTTGCAGCAAGCTTGTCGAAGATGGCCAAGTCTCTTTCACAATCAAGGTTGTTTGTTGGCATTGGCAGGATCCAAGGTGTGGAGAGCTGTTGCACAAGATGTTACATCTTCCTGGGATCCAAAGCCATATTCGCGACCTCTCTGTGTTGCTAGATCTGAAGCTGCTTTTCACAGAATTGACCAAGAATGTGTTTCTCTACAGAAGATAGAGGCTCTGGCAACTCAAATGAATAGTTCACTGTGAACTTAGATAAGGTATCTAGCTTCTTGGCTGCAAGATCTTCATACAGCTGAGGTAGAACTTTCAAGAGATATTGTTGGTTCGACCATATTTAAGAAGGGAAGGGTAACCTTGTACGTAAACCACAAAAGAACTTTCAAACCCAGGATGACAAACTCGCATTGCAAGTAGACTCTGCATGCTTGGACTAACTGATTGTTGGACTGTGTGTCATTTAGGAGCTCCTCGTAGTCTTGGAGATGGTGCAGTATCGTGGATTACGTATATCCCAACTTTGCAAAAAAGTAGACGGGTTGTTCTCGAAATTGACTATGTTTTCTTTGTTGTTTTACCTTTCTCTGAAGACTTTGTCAACATTCCCACTGTGATGATTGTGACCGTCAATTTATCACGAGTTTGGTAGTGCTTTCGAGTGCTGCTACTGTTATGCTCTTATTTGAAGATAGAAAGATTTCAGTGTCCGGCCTACCTGACAGGAGTGCTTCACGAAGTCCCATCTTCTGTTTCAGCCTCCGCAAAACATATTTTTCCTCCTCTTATCAAACCCCCCTCGCATGCGTGACTAACACCACAGCTATGGAAGGGGATGTGGGTGGAGTTCAGCGTTGCTGCAATGGACTCTTCGATATGCAGGTTTTTTGCCACAGAGTCAGTCATAAGGACATCACTTTTTCCTAGAGTTTTTTTCTTTATGTTCCCTACTGCTTTCTAGTCTTTCTTTCGACTCTTCCACAAGGAGGTAGTTATAGTTTGTCGGTTCTCAACTGCGAGGGATAATGGACGTAGACATACGGATGCCCATTACTGATCTTCACTATCAAGATGTCCAATCACCTTTGGTCACTGGCGCCTTGTTTGTTGTGTCATAATGTTGGAGATTTTGTCCTCAGGGTCCCATTATCCGCACGCAATGGCACAATTCCTTTCTGACTGGTTTACTTGCAAATGCTTCTCTCTGTTTGATTACACGAGAAGAGGAAGGACTATTCATTTTTTCATAGTCTTTGGCAAGACCTTGGACCGCTTTGGTGTGCAGTGGATAGGTTGTTCTACTTCTGTTGAACTTTCAGGTACATCCTGTACACCATTTAAAAATCACTTTTCACCATAGAAAATTCTGATGTTGCTTTGGGAAAGCTTCGTCTACTTCTCCACATGGTAATGCCAAGCTTTGGAGCTTGTTTGTGGATATTGCAGCTTTGACTTCAGGGAACACGTTAACGGGTCTTTCTGATGAGTGGTTTTCATTTTTTTCCTCTTGATAGTCTGTCTGAGTCGACTCATCCACTAGACACATTGTGTTTCGGATTATACCAGACCTGGTGCATGGACTGAACTAATGCAGATTATTATCTGAATTAGTCGCCTCTGGTTCGGGCTTCATTAAGTTCATTATCACCAAGGCCACCGCTTCTTTAAGCCAAAGATTATTGTATCAGAGTCTCTTCTGCCATTGAACTTATCCCTAACCTTTGCTCAATTCTTCTTCAAATCAACTTATCACTCCGTGCCATTGTCTGGATCCCATCCCTTCTGATCAGGGTAGAAACTTTCTTTCATCATCAAAAGTGTCAGGATTTGAAGATTGTTTCAGAATATCAAACAAACAGCAGTTTAGAGGGCAGTCTTGAGATTGGTTCCTCTTATATCCTTTCTTCTCTGGCACTTTGTGTGGCTATATTCACTCAAAGTTTGTCAAGCTTTCTGTTAATGTTTGAGATGCCCTTATTACAGTTTTCTTTAGTGAATGCTTGGCCAAAGTTCTATCAATTTGTACTGAAAACTCATGATTGACTTTCTGAAGCACTGAACCATAGGTTGGGGCATACGTGACAATACATGCCATGCATTCAGATTCTGTTGGCAGAGTATTCATGAACACAAAGATTGGTTTTTTCATTCTGCTTCGAAGCATTCTAAAACCAAGACTCTAAATAGTAATACTTTATTCTAAATACGGTAGTGTAATTATTTTTATTACAAAATTTTACAGTGACGTTAATTAATCATGGTAATTAATATTATTATGCAACAGTATGGCCTTCTTGTTAGAAACTTAATTAACATGATTAAACTATTGAGGTTGATATTCAAAGCCTTGAGACAGTGTAACTAGATGAAAGACATCGATAATGTTCATGAATTTGGATATGGTGGTTTATGGTTCCATCTGAGTGCAAGAAATTTTTATACATGTAAATTTTTTTAATCATAATTTTGCTTAAGTGTGCTTTGCTTTTATCAATGTCATTTTAAATACTGAAAGATACAAAATCTTACCTGAAGAGATAAGTTGCACCCAAAATTTTTACACCATGCATGTATGTGGTTTCACTCACTAGGAATTGCCAAGAAATCGCTTCCCTAAACAGTGTGCACGTATCACCCAGTGGGCCTGCTGCCTGGGGTCGTGCCTTGGGCCTTGCCTGCAGCATGCTCCTTTACATAATACAATAACTCATAAATATTGTCACACTCACAACTTGAACTTCAACTAGCCAAATTATTCAAAAAAAATTTGTGGGTGATTGTAAGTGAACTTTGTTGCCCCAAAGTTTGTAGCAAAACTTTGATTGATTTAAACTTAACAGTTACCACATTGGGAAGGTGATGGGGATTGGAGGGGGTACCATGGGAGGCTTGCATGATAGTTTTCTCAGACAGAAAAAAGTAGTTCTTTTCAGGGTATTGTCCAAGGTATGCTTTTTTCATTGAAATAGTTTAATGGGACTGGGAAACAATATCCTTATTTATAAACTAATTAATGAATTCCACGTTTTTCCCCCTTCGCGGGATCGCTGGCTATCCCTTTAAGGATACAAAAGTAGGCCAAAGTTAAAACTAATTGAATGGTTCTTTGCAAAAAAAAATAAATAAATGTATTCATTCATTCATTCAACTTTATTTTACACGGAGGCCCCAGTTCAACCAAAAAGGCGTTTTTCACTAGGGTCCCGTGGTTACAAAAAATTACAAAAGTTGTACATACAAGGCCATGGGATAACAACAAAATTTAAAAGAAAATCATGTCCACAGGCTTAGATGAAATATGCCTTAAATTATTCTTAATATACTGAATGTTGCTGATTTTGAAGTTTACATCAAGAATTGTTTTCCAAATTAATGCACCTCTGTAGATCGCTACGCTTCCTTGTACTTCCGTTTTGGTTGCGGAATTGTAACAGTAAACATGCTGTGACGAAAGTTATAAAATTATTGGCTAGTAAATGAAAAATGCCATAAAGATATGGAGGTGCTAGTCATTCCCCAAACAAAAAATTTTTGTAAACCAAGAGCGAACAATTGTCTTTTGTCTATGAGAAAGACGTTGCCACCAGGTGATTAAGAACTTCATGACTAGGGTTATCCCAGGCTACACCAACAGATTATACGTGCCTGCCCTGTTCTGGTATAATCAAGACGATTAGCTACTGTATTACCACATCTCCCCAACAACATTGCAATATCCTAAGTGTGGCAGGATAATGGCATTATAGAGAGTAGTTAATATATCATTGGTATGAACAAGTGACTTGCCCCTTTTTTTAAAACATAAACATGGCGCTTTAAGTGATTTGTTGCGAACAGAAATTGAATTCAAACATACTATGGTTTGTTTCCTGGCAGGAGTCTGGGATTCCTAAAGGGGGTCATTCTCCATGATCGCTGGGCAATCCAGTTCTCCAGCTCACCCTCGTTGGAACATTTGCCCCCCATCAAATTCTCTAAGAATGCGTGAGGTCCATGCACAGACCCGGGCATCCGTGCGACAACTTTGATTTTATTCTTTATCCCTCTCAACATTAACTGCATGCACATTGATTGAGTGCCATCCTTTCCTGTTCACGAATGCAAACCAGTGTCCCCCAACGGACTGCCATCTAATCATACATGGGTCCCGTCTACTGCCCAACAACTGTGGTGAACCACATTTGTCCATGAACTCTCTATTCTTCTCTACCTCTGCTGGTGACCGCCACTTAATAACCTCACCTTCATATCCACTAGGACCTGTGTCAACTCGCTCAAACGATAATGGGCATCACGAGAAAATAGACACAAAACACACACCGTGGTCCTTGAGAACACTAGAGTAGAAGTCCGATGTTGCGTAGAAATTAAGAAGCAATGAAAACTTGTAGCCTACATCATAGCATGACTTCTGCCCGTGCTGGGCTCCCAATCATGCCTGCAGCATATCAATTACGCAGATAACACCTGGCCTAGTGAATATATAGTACTTATGCATTCTCATTGTCCAGAATGTGTCTCCAACGGGTTACTCCTGTCCCTTCTGAACAATCTCTCCTCCCTTAGGAGCGCTCTTTCCTTTCGTTCTATAAATACAATAAGCGAGCCATAGCAACCAAACAACGTTTTCAAAACGGCAAAAAAAATGAGAAAACACGAACCTAAACAAGCTAAATGTATGCCACCATGTTTGTTTGTGTTTGACCATTGCGATGGGTTCAAAGTTTATTTCATAAAACCCATCGCAATTTTGCTACTACTCCATGCATCCGCTAATTTCGCGATGGTCACGAATGGTTTTAGGGGACTTGAACGCGTCGCAAACTTATGTGAAATCACACGAATGCACGCAAACTTGCGGCATGTTCAGGTAGTTACGATGGATTTAGGTACTTACTACTGGTTAACGATGCATCGCAAGCGTTAGTGAAATCGACCACTGCTGGTCCTTTTAATTGGATGTCTTTTTCCCTTAAGGGTAGGATCATCGGATAAAATGGTCTTTACATAAAATGACCATAAATCAAAACCCCTAGTTCAATATAGTCCCAAACTTGATTGTGGTAAGGATTGAACGTTCCTCCACATATTTTTGCAGTTCCAAGACTGGCACAATTTGCTTTACGTGTTTTAATTTATTTTTAAATTTCCCCATTTTTTACATTAATAAATTTTCCCCAGCCTAAATTTAATGCTTTTAAATTTTTAACGAAATACAAAAATCTCACATTTGCTTTTTTGTTGCTGCCCAGCTATAATCTGGAGACCAATTAGCAATCCGCGTCATGTGTAGTGTGTGTCAACTCAAATGTTTGTTTTTTAAATTGACCTCCATTGAAAAGTTTTGAAATTCAATGCACCAAACTTGTGTCATAGGTGCACACGGGATCCCTCATAGGTTGATGAGGTCAAAGGTCATGTGCCAGATCAAAGGTCATGTAGGTGCAACTTCAAAAGATAGTCTAAAAATGTAAAATTGAACGCAATTGAAAAGTTGAAGTTCAATTGGAATCAAACTTGTGTCATAGATGCACCAAGGGATCCCTCATATGTTGATGAGGTCAAAGGTCATATACCAAGCTTAAAGGTCATAGAGTGCCCACAGCTTATATTCTTTGAATATAGCGAGTGCGAAAGCCGAGAAGTGTTTAATTCTTTAGAAAAAAATATTTTAGGGAAAAAATAATTTAGGGAAAATTAAAAATACCTGTTATTTCAAATAGAAACACTCAATCTGCAAAATGTAACGTGAGAATTTTCTAAATTTGATTTCCTTTAATATGACACCTTATTCATCACCAAGCGAGTTGTAGTTTCTTCTGGGAAAATTCTGAAAAGTGGATACTTCAGTATTTCTAGAAAAAAAAGTGTTGTTGGGATCACCTGTTTATTGTTTTTGATGACACACAGAAAAATAAAATTTTTTGATATTTCTTTAACCAATAAAAACAAACACCAATCTTATAACTCATCAATTACTTAAGAAATAATTAAAATAAAATGTGTAGTTTTTCACAAAATTGCCCCATTTTGGTTCATTTTCTATACTGCCGAAATCAGTCCCTGTTCAAAGTCTATGGGAATTTTAAAACGCATTCGGTGACATATCTCTAAAACACCTTTTTGGAAAAAATTAAAATTTGGCACACATGTTTCTTTCAACAATACCAACATTTCATGACAATTTCAACAAGATCTGGGCACTAAGCCATAGCCGAAAATCCTACCTTAACAAGGGATGCCAGCTTCACTGTCATGTTCATGAAGGTCTGGTTGGAAAATCCCTCTTGCTAATAGTTTTGATGCCTCAACTTGACTGTCTCCTGTTTTGGAAATTTGTAGAAGTCATCACCTAACATATGACATCTTGGTAGGCAGAATCATGAAAATTTGAAGTTCCTGTGATCATGCTGATTTTAATTGTATCTAAATGAGCTTAAAATTACCTTTTAAAATGAGGGGTCTCCCATGGTCATACGGTTCTTAGAACTTGAGTTATCGAGGATTTTCTATCGTCAAATTTACCACTTTTGATGGACAAAATCTGGCCATATTGTTGTGACCATAGGACTACATAATACATGATATACATGTACTGTATAGGCCTACACACTATGGAAGCCCTTTAACTTGTGACCTGTGCATGAGTGGAATTTCAACAACTTTTATTCGAAGACAATACCTAATTATATATTCAAAATGGCTGCCATTTGGTATTTAAGTGTTTCAGGTATTGATCGATATGCAGATTTTAACGTGTGGCATGGGCAATATTGGGCAAGTACTGCATTGCAATTCATATGGCCCGAACACCCTCATCCACATCAACTGGAGTTTCCCAGAAACCATATTTTAGTACGGAATCGATCATCCTTTCTTTTACCTCCCTTCCATTTCGTTCCTTCCTTTCTATTTCTTGTTGTGATTCTTCCCGTCTCTTGTTTAAGGCTCTCTGCAACTCTTCCTTCCATTCTTTCTCCTTAATTCTGTCTTTTCGTGCTTGTGTTGAAGCTTCTCTCATAATCTCAGCCAAGTCAGCCTGTTGTTCCTTACTCTTACTTGGCAGTTACTGCGGAACTTTGTTGATGCTGAATTGTGATTTGTTCATACTTTTCAGTAGTGATGCTGACTTGGCTTTATTTATTCTTGAGTCTAATTTGATTTACCTTTTGGATATCTAGTTTCTTTTTCAAGTTTTTTGATACGTTTATTATAGTGTTTCTTGTCACTACTTCTTTTTCCTTCAAGGAATTCATTTCTTTCTGTTAATTTTAACTCTTTGGGGGTAAGCTGATGATGCCGAATTCTCGAAGAAGAGTCAGAACCACTAGGAGAAGAAATAGGACTATGATCAGGTGCATTTGGTTGAGATGAAGTTGATGGACCTTGATTTTCTTCTGAAGCTCACAACTTGATTGAGGTTTGATCCTCAAGAATCTCGTTTTCAGTTTTGACTCGGATTGGGTATCGTGTTTCCTGTTACACAACAAGACTGCTGTATGGTTATGGTAGCGTCACTTGTGAGTTCGTAACGTAGCTAAGCTTCTTCAACGTTTTCTTACATACTTCTTATTCAAGTTAACCGAGACAGAGTCCAGTGTGTTAAGTTGATAAGAGTAGGTTTCTATTCATCGGTATCTCCATTGTGGTGCATCAGCAATCTGAGCTTGCGGACCAAGATCTGAGTATTGACAATCAAAACAATCGTTTTTATACCACCACACAGTTTAGGATTACTTTCCATTACTCCAATGGCAGGAGATAGATGTTTTGAATCAAGTTCCGACATAACATGATTCAATCACTGAGTCCCCTTGTTAGCACACCCCCTTGATTGCTTCTATCAAATAGGCAGCTCTGATGATGGCTGGTTCAAATTTCATTCACAACGAGTGGAGCTCATTGCCCCGAGGACGCCGGCTCAGCTGATTCATAATCAATGTCAAACAGTGCAATGCCTCTGGTATATGAATCCCCATCAATGCACTCATTGATTTAACTGTACCTTGGTTAAAATGTGTAAAAATCCTTGTATCATGAAGATGGTAGGTAAGATAATTGCTTTCTGTGCATTATTATACAGTTTCATTTCCAGGGGAACGGATCATAACAAAATTCGTTGATCATTTCTTTCTACGGTTCTAAACGTTCCAACATTCTGGTAATTGGTGTGTAATATCAACGTTCAAGAAGTGACATGGTGGTGAAATATTGCAGAGAGCATGACAGCTTGTGCAACAGACTGTTGTTTTCACTATAAAGAGATTACAAGACGTGGCCAAATTTAATCACATTTTGGTTTGGAATGTACTGTAGAAATGCAATATAAAGTTGTTGGTGCGCACTTCTGGCTTTGCGGGTGGAGGAGGTCGCTTCTTTTGGTTTTTTTGGGTGAAATTAAACAAATAAAGTAACCGAATAAGTCATCATCTATCACAGGGAAATCATTTGTTATTATACTTCTATGAAGTTTATTCCCTGTACCGAAGATGCCTTCTGTTTTGTTCCTTGAAAAAAAAATGTCATATGTTTGTTATTTACAAACTGTTATCACCATGCAAGCAGGCATTATAGATTAAGGCCGCTCAGTTTACTCAAATTCAAAAACTTCAATAAAATTTTGCAATACTGATGTTGTATGACTTTTAGTTGCAGTCAGATTGTCACCATGAGTACAAACTTTTTTTACATAATAATTTTGTAATTCATACCATCTGCAGTTACTTTGCTTTTAAGGTGAAGCGCGGTTTTCAGTTGCTTCAGTTCATTTTAATTGCCTGAGTGCCCCAAGGACGGGAAGGTTCTGCATACGCTTTCTAGTCATCTCAAAATAAATTCAACAAACGTGATTAAAATATAGTTATTCTCAATGCAATTACCATTGTTGTAATAGTATTTTCTCGGACTGTGCCTGTACAATTGCAACAGCCCAGCGCGATTCACACACTACACACGGAGAAATAGGCGCGCTTCAACCGCCTATATACTGTGCGGTTTTCAACTTATGTTAGCGTCCGAACGGCTGACAATCACGCACACAGAATTCTGCCGAGATTATTATTTCAACAATAATTGTAAATTTAACTATTTTGCATGCAAATAGTAATAATAAAAAAATAATGAACAAATAGAAATCCAGAGTTTGGGGTGCATCGCCGTAATTTACAGAGGCATGATTAAAATAAAATAAATACAAAAAATATATAAATTAAACATTTCCATTAAGTAAATAAGGCTAAGATAAGTCAAATTGTGCCTATGGGCATTATTTATTCACTGAGATGCATCGCCATGATTTACAGAGGCAAGATATAAACAAAATAAACTATTAAAAAAATATAAATTAAATAAACAAAATTTAATGATGAAATTCATGAATTATTCACTTAAAAATAACCTACTTTATAAATTCTAAATCATGTCATCAAGACCAGAATAAAGTGCACCAATTATTAAACAATAAAAACGAACTGTCATTCGCAATCCCAAATATGAATGTCACGCATCATGCTTTCGGCTATAGGGCTATGCCGTGCGGCGATGTTGTTCACAGCAAAATGGCCCCGCACATGAGTACAGCATTGAATACAGTCACTTGACAACGATAATTGCTTGTCAAATAACTTTGTCGCTCGTCGATAGAATTCTGTCTTATTCAACATTTCAGTTCCTGAGACACTTAAAAACGAGCACATTTGCCTCCGGCAAAATTTCACTGCAAGAACGGTGCGTGTGCAAAAATTCTGAGCCTGATCAATGAGTTTGTGCATTGACCTTAGGTCAATCGATTATTAAACTATGTCATCAAAACATGTGTAGATTGAGAAAACAACGATAAACGTCATTAAAAGCCTCTTTCTCAGGGGTCTCGGTACCAGGGCTACAGCGCTTTTGATCGGCGAGATGGCCATTCTGACAAAACGAAAATGAGGCTAATGCGGAAGGACAAAGTCGCTGCGAGTGAAATAGGAGAATGTACACATACCTACTATGTGTATTGTTGCAATCAATTGGTTTATCTTGTTTAAATACATGGATGGGTGATGATCTGGTTCATCAGTGTATGATGTGTATCTATTTATAATTGTTGTAATTTGAATTGAAATGAAGTTTTAATATTGCGTCATTTTTTGATCATGTTTAAAGGTTTTATCTTAATGACACGATATGACACAATTGTGTTGAGTTGTCGTCCGCTCTGAGGGGGCGAATTTCCCAGTCAAAAGGCCAATTTTTCCCGGTCAGAGGGCTAAAAACGGCTGATTTAGCATGATTTTTGCAATTTTTTTCCCGGCCAAAGTCGTCAGGGGGGGGGGCAACCTGCCCCCCACCCCCCCGCCTGTTATGCCACTGGTTGTCGTTAAATTTAATACTCAATCACCCACAAACTCCCTACAAGACCTCCAAATTTACAGGTGCACATCTTCTGTCTTACTTGAAAAGTGGTGAGATAAACAATAGACTCTGCTATGTCATAAGAATGTGCATCAAGAATGGAATTTTCCTTAGAGATCATGGCCTTGAGCATATTCGTATGATCTGACAGAGCAATAGCGCATTCTTTTTCCAGGTTAATATATGAACTGCAAGTCTCCAATAAGTGGATTTAACTCTGACAAAAAAGCGTAAAACACTGGTTCAGAAATATACAATGTGATTAACTTGAATTGTGAATGGTCATCAGGATATTTACACCATTGGCTATGTTTTAAGAGGTGCAACTGAATGGCTTGTATGTATACACTGTAATACTTGGTTCTTGAAATATGTTGTTGATAAAGACCAGGAGTCCTTTCAACTGGATGTCTTTGCCATTATCAAGGGATACCAGCTTCACTGTCATGTTGTTCGTGAAGGTCTGGTTGGATCTATCCCTTCTTCCTAATGGTGTTAATGCCTCAACTCTTGGGCTTGAGTGTCTCCTGTTTTGGAAATCTGTAGAAGTCATCACCTAACATTTCACATCTTGGTTCTTGAAATCTGTTTTTTCCTTGATAAAGACCAAGAGTTCTTTCATTTGGATGTCTTTGCCATTAAGAAGGGATGCCAGCTTCACTGCCATGTTGTTGGAGGACCTGTTGGATCTATCCCTTCCTAATGGTGTTGATGCCTCAACTTCTGGGCTGGAGTGTCTCCTGTTTTGGAAATCTGTGGAAGTCCTCACCTAACATGTCACATATTGTGACCTTTGTGACTCCTACAAGATCTCCAAATTCCATTAACAGGTGTACATCTTCTGTCTCACTTGAAAAGTGGTGAGGTAAACACATAAGAATATGCATCAATAATGGAATTTTCCTTAGAGATCATGGCCTTGAGCATATTCGTATGATCTGACAGAGCAATAGCGCATTCTTTTTCCTGGTTAATTAATGAACTGCAAGTCTCCAATAAGTGGATTTTAACTCTGACAAAAAAAGCATAAAACACTGGTTCAGAAATATACTTGAATTGTGAATGGTCATCAGGATATTTACACTATTGGCTATGTTTTAAGAGGTGCAACTGAATGGCTTGTATACACTGTAATACTTGGTTCTTGAAATCTGTTGTTGATAAAGACCAGGAGTCCTTTCAACTGGATGTCTTTGCCATTATCAAGGGATACCAGCTTCACTGTCATGTTGTTCGTGAATGTCTGGTTGGATCTATCCCATCTTCCTAATGGTGTTAATGCCTCAACTCTTGGGCTTGAGTGTCTCCTGTTTTGGAAATCTGTAGCAGTCATCACCTAACATTTCACATCTTGGTTCTTGAAATCTGTTTTTTATCCTTGATAAAGACCAAGAGTCCTTTCAGTTGGATGTTTTTGCCATTAAGAAGGGATACCAGCTTCTTTGCTATGTTGTTGATGGAGGACCTGTTGGATCTATCCCTTCCTAATGGTGTTGATGCCTCAACTACTGGGCTGGACTGT
>JAMKCH010026525.1:0-28966 GCA_023653785.1 Ophioderma brevispina
ATTTCCAAAAATATACGCTTTCGAATAAAATCACGAAAGAAAAGTTGTTATTCATCATTGGACCCAACAAGATCATTGGGTTCCAACTTGGAAACATATTTCTTCTTTTGATTTTTATTCAATTTACACTGATTTGTATTGTCAAACGACAACAAACTGGGTCCAGGTGAATATTGACTTTTGACTCTGAAAATTTGACGGCAGACCCATTCACAAATTAGGGGCGCTTCAAAAGCAATTTATACGAACAATTGATTCGTGGACCTTGCTTTGATTTCAGGTGTTTACGAGTGCATTAATGCATGGGTATATAAATGCATCGTTGAAATATCGATACTTTTAATACAGGTCTTGTCCGTTTTATTCAATTGGTTACGAACAAAAGTATCATACAGCTCTCCTGTAATGCCGTCCATTCAAGATAATGCCGTGTGACACCTTGGATATCATCTCGATTGTATTGCAAAAATTCAGTGCAAATATAACAATGGTTCGGATTCGATCCTGTTGAACAAAGTTGGCATTATACCAGTGGCGGACAATAATGATAGTGAATCATTATCCTCCGACGACAACTTTTATACCTACAAAGAGGAGTCAATGGAACCTTCCACAAAACGTAATTACTAATGGTACCAAACCTTTATTCGCTCATTGTCAAAACGAGGGTGAAATACCCGGATTTCAATAGATTTGGAGGTTTAAAATGTCCCATTCCTTTTGTCATGTAAAAAACATTTTAGGTCCAATGATACCCAACAACTTTCTTTTCGTGATTTATTTCGAACGTGGGTATTTTTAGAAATAATTAATAAAAACCGGACATCTAAGTTAATTGAACATACAGTAGTTATATCAATCCCAGATGCGCACTTTCTTTTTTTAATTGTATCCTTAAATAAAGTAACTATTAATGTGTTCTTTATTATGGTATTTAGACTTCAGAATGTGGACCTTTCATATAACAAGCTTAAAGAGATTCCAGCTGACCTTTTCATGATTACTCCGCTGCAAGAGCTGAATCTAAAACACAATGCGATACATACAATCCAAAAGATATCAGCATCGGTTCAATCGAATGCCCTAAGTGGTAAGTAATCGTTCATGAAAAGGAGAGCTTCCATTACACCTTACTTAAAGGGGCATTTCGTGATCCACACCATCGTCCCCCGACTTACCTAAAAATGTTGAGATTTTTATATCATCTGAATCGTTAGCCTTAGTAATCCACGTGTGCCCAATCTTACGTGCAAATTCGGCCGCATCTGTAATAAATTCGCAATTTTGTATTTTCAGAAATTACAGCACAGTAGCCTATGGGACCGTGGGAAACGAGCAATTGCTCATAACACAAAACCACAAGATCGGGATCTATCATCGGCCAAACGAGTCATAACTAGCTAGATTTCTACTCCCAGAAATTTATTTCAGCGAGCTGAAATTCAGAATTTCAGCGAGCAGAAATTTATCCAATCAGATTATGATACTCGCGGCACTGACCAATCAAATAACGTTTTTTTTTTCAGCGAGCAGAAATGTTTGAAATAATTTCACCTCGCTGAAATTAATTTCACCTCGCCGAAATGAATTTCGGCTCGCCGAAATTCAACATCTGGCCATCCCGTTCATAAGTACGGAATTTCTGCTCGCCGAAATAAAATAATTTTGGCTCGACGAAATTCATTTTGCTTTTCATTGGCTGGAATTTCAGCTCGCTGAAAAAAAACGTCTTCCTATTGGCTGTAATTTCAGCGAGCAGAAATTAATTTTGGCGAGCTGAAATTAATTTCGGCGAGCAGAAATTCATTGCTTTTCATTGGCTGGAATTTCAGCTCGCTAAAAAAACTCTTCCTATTGGCTGTAATTTCAGCGAGCAGAAATTAATTTGGCGAGCTGAAATTCATTTTGGCGAGCAGAAATTCGTTGCTTTTCATTGGCTGGAATTTCAGCTCGCTGAAAAAAAACGTCTTCCTATTGGCTGTAATTTCATTACTTATGAACGAGTTGCCCAGGTTAATTTTGCCTCGCATTAAAAAACGATTCCTGATTGGTTGTAATTTCAGCGAGCTGAAATGAATTTCTGCTCGCAGAAATTAATTTCGACGAGCTGAAATTAGTTCAAACATTTCAGCTCGCCAAAAAAAGCTCTTTTCATTGGTTAAAACCGTCCCGACTTAATATTGATTGGATAGAAATTCAGCTCGGTGAAATTAATTTCTGCGAGCAGAAATTGAGCTAGTTATGACTCGTTTGGCCAATGATAGTGATCAGCTCAAATTTTGAGAATAGGCTTTTCTCAAGGATATCTAGTGATCAATGAATAAAACAGAAGGTGCTGAAATCACGAAATTCACCTTTATAAGAGCTTGCATTTGACGGTGGTTTTTTTTTTCTACGGGCTCTACTCCTTCCATCAAGACGTCTAGAGCTCTGTCAGACGATGGCCGACTATCCTTGTAACGCGCCCCGACACGAACCTTTGGCGATCCTGTCTTTGGGGGACGAAATTTGGATCGTCTTTGACAAACTAGTATTACCCTACAGTCCGTCACTTTCGTTACTTGCTGCGCCGAAAATACCGGGGATGCCGAAAACGCCGGTCTTCGGCAGATGGACAGTGCCGAACGCAGGGGTATCTGCCAAAACGCCGGTGTCTTTTCGGCAATTATTAATGCCGAAAATGCGGGCTTACGTCATTACCCTTGCCAAACGACAGGGTTACTTGCGAAAACATGGGTTATCCCAGTTAGTTCGGCACAGAGAGAACCTTATTACAGCGTGCGGTTGTTGGATTGTTGTAACTAGTTCTATGTCAATTGGCTGTACGGACACGGATGACACGAAATTAGGTGTTCAATTGACTCAGCCGTACGACAGGATAAGATTAGCTTTAAAATAATAATTCTTAGGGCCGTTCATTATTTACAAGGGAGGGGCCGGAGAGATTGAAAGATTGGTTTGGAAATGCATAACCACCATGTAAAGTTTACATAGGCCCTATTGCATAGATCTCCTACACCCATCCCACACACACATAAGGTATCATATGATTGAATGCTGAATGCGATAGGGCTTGTTACTGAATAACCAAATTTAAAACAGACCCCCCCCCCCCATAGGAAAAAAATAAAATCCACATAACCCCCTATTTGTCAAGGTTATAGAAAATCACATAGGTCCAATCCCAATGTTGTACTCCACCAGACCCTAATAAACAAACCCTAACCTAAAATATAACCCTATTAATCTTAAACCTAGGTCCTATAGAACCTACAACCCAACCCTAAACCCGTGTTGCAACCGGCCGCCTTCCTAAATCCTAATGCACTTCTAATCAATAGGGGACCTTTACAATGGGATCCATATGTATATCCATGCCCAATTTTTATAACGTAATCCCATTGTTTCCGGAAGTCGGCTACCTTGGTAAACGACGCGGGAAAAGTGGACTTCTTTTTTTTATTCTTCATGGGGTCTATATGGGTGCTTTTGGCGTTACAAGATCGTATCTACTCTACTATTACATACATGATGTTACTTAATGCCAAAAGTCTGATTTATATTTCTGGTAGAACTGTCCATAACATACGAAAAATGCGAAACACGTGCTCTACACATCAACAGCACGTTATTTTCCAATTCCCTTCTCCTCTGCCGAATGCCACGGTACTTCGGCAAGTTCTGGAGGAGGAACTCGGCAGTCGGGTATTTCGGGACCCCCGGTGTTTTCTGCTGCGCTAAAATACCGGGCTATGCCGAAAAAAGCCCGGTCTTTGGCAGATGACCCTGCCGTACGGCAGGAGTATTCATGCCGACGCGAAACGCCCGGCGTTTCGGCAATTGTTCATGCCGAAAAATGCGGGCTACATCATTACCCTGCCGAACGACAGGGTTACTTGCCGAAACAATGGGTTATCCCGGTAAGTTCGCACAAGAGGATCCTTATTAAAGCGTGCGGTAGTTGGATGTAAATAAGTTCTTATGCAATGGCTTGTACGGACACAGGATTGGACAACGAAATAAGTGTTCAGTGGACTCAGCTCGACGAAGGCTAAGGATTAGCTTTAAACTAATAGTAGAGGCCCGTTCATATTTACAAGACGAGGGGGACGGAGAAATTGAAAGATGTGTTGGAAAATTGCATAAACACCATTGTAAAGTTACATAGGCCCTATATATGCCAATAGAACTCCTACACCATCCCACCACACACAATTAGCAAGTGGGTAAATTATTATGTGTACTGATGATATATGCTGATAGGGCTTGGTTTACTGAAATAACAAAATTTAAAACATTGACCCCCCCCCCCTCCATTAGAAAAAAATATTAAAATCACATTAACCCCCTATTTGTCACGTAGAAATCACATAGGTCTAATACCAATGTTTGTACTCACCAGACCCTAATAAACAAACCCTAACCTAAATCCTAACCCTATTAAATCTTAACCCTAGGTCCCATAGGTCCTATAACCCCAACCCTAACCCGTTTTGCAACCGGCCTAATTGCACTCCTAATCAATAAAGGGGACCTTTACAATGGGATCCATATGTATATCTACGTCTACTATTACATACATGATTGTTCCTAAATGCCAAAAGTTTGATTTTTAATGAGTTTCATTGTAGAATTGTCCATAAAATCACGAAAATGCGTAAACACGTGCTCTACACATCAACAGCACGTTATTTTCCACTTCCCTTCTCCTCTGCCGAATGCCCGGGTACTTCGGCAGTTCTGAGAGGAGGGAACTTCGGCAGTCGGATATTTCGGCACCCGGGTGTTTCGGCACAACATTCGGCACAACATTACCGAATAAAGCATCATATATTAATGTTATAAATTATTCAGCTAAATAAAGCTCGTAACCCATTATATGTTAAAACAATAATGAGTGATTTCTTTCTGATTTTGCTCTTAAATACAGGTTTATGCTTTAAAATTTTCACCAACTCTGATTTTAAACCCATAAAGACAAGAGAATCGCTCAAATCATTGACTTTACATGTAAAAAAACACTAATGACGATTTGGATCCCCGATATTCATAATAAAAATCCTTATTTCAGGAAATGTTGAACATCTTCAGTTTCAGTTAAAAAAAATCCAGGGCACGTGTCACGTGCCCTCAATTTTTAAAATCTTATTAAGATTGTGTTATTATTGGTTTTGAATTATACATCTTTTTAGGTGTTTTGGTTGCGATTTTAAAAATTTTATACTGCTTAATCAGTAAAATCGAATTTAATCGTACTATTATAAGTATATAAATGAGGACTAACCAGCTTTATTCCAGGAATTTTATTACAACCACTTCTCAACCTTTATTTAATATTTTATGAGCGTCACTTGCTTTTCAGAATCAGATGATGTAGATGTCCCTTGGCGATGTCAGAATTTAAAGATTCTGCACATTGGATGGAACCAACTAAGAGAAATTCCTTCTGGAATTAAAGGGGCAAGCAATCTTGAAGAATTGTATGTTAACAACAACCACCTACTGAAATTTCCACCTCCATGGAACTGCTATTTGGTACGTTAAATTTATCCTAATAACAAAAACGGATGCTTATGCAGGCAAAAATCAAATAAAACCAACTTTTGTGATATATGTTGTGTGAAATGTAATAATCAAAAAGTGATCGGAAGTAAAGGAAGTAATTGGAGAAACAAGAAACAATCTTGCGGTCTTAATTTCAATATTATCTTTTTAGGTCTTGTCTTTTCTTAAATGAACAGAAAATTCTTCATGGCCAAAATAACCAACTTTACGCCCTAGAAGACATGTATAACTGGAGAAGAACTCTCAAGAAGGTGGATATGTCAGACAATGCATTCGCAGAATTTCCTCTGACCATGTGCAAGTTGTTCGCCCTGGAAGAACTTAATCTGTCTCATAATGAAATTCAAAGGCTACCCGATGAACGCGAGTGGAAGACGTACAGACTGTCAATACTGGATCTATCCTACAACCACATAGTGTGTATAAACAAAGATTTGGAAGACATGTGAGTTATAGCATAATAGTTAGACGAAATGGTATGCCAGTAGTCTAAGGACCATTCTCCAAGTGTTCAAGTTTGGTGTCTGAAATGACAAAATATCAACAACAACGAATTCGTGAAAGTCATGAAGAAGCCAGCGTGATATATTTCGCTGGCTTCTGTTTCGGTATTGTGTGCGGCGTTGTAAATATAGCACAGGGAATAAAGATGACAGCTTCCATGATTGTTGTACAGTCGTGACATTTGTCGGGATAATCTGGATTTTTTTCGCAAGGAATACTCCAATGACCATGAAAACCATCTGGTACGTCTTATTTAGGGATATTTCATTATATATGTGCCGACAGATTTATGCCAATAAATTCCTTTAATTTTTTTCTAAACACGGAACAATGAATGAGTGATTTTAATATACCGGTTTTTTTAGTATAATGCCTAAAGTATATTTCAAACAGAATCTTTGGATTGCAGTGTGTGGTGCAGACACCGTAAGAAAAAAATACTGATAGCCATTAATGATCAAGAGATAAACTAATACTGCTTTCTAGTGATACTGAGACGTGCCAATAATAGTTGGGTCATTTGGAGCAACCATGGAGACCATGGAGAGCAGAGCATCATTTCTCAGTGGATATGTCTTCTCTGAAGGTATGAACAATTTAGCGGGGGTGCCCCTCGTGAAAGTGTGGGCGGAATCCAGGAGGGGGGTTCATAATACAGGGGTCCAAAATTAAAAATGCTTGTAAAAATATAACCAAAGTGTTCGTCTTGTTACAAGGATTAAAAAAAGTATAGTTTGTACTACTTACAACTTATGGTTATGGATATACAACACAAAAATCGCCAAATGTCAAAGGTCATCACGGAAGGTTAAATCTTAAATATTGCTCCGATTTCTTCAAAAATGGGCGCAAATTGATCATCTTTCCTCAGAGACTGCAACAAGAACATTTTGCACCGTCTTACATATTTTTAAAATTTGGAGATCAATAGAGGTCAATGGGGCTGACCTTGCTTGTCATTTATCGCGATCAATAAATACAAATGAGAGTGTCAAATACTTTTGTTGCAATTCCTAAGGAAAGGTTAACAATTTGAGACCATTTTTAAAGACGTAGGTGCAATATTAAAGATTTAACCTTTGGTGATGACCTTTGACTTTTGACAAATTTTGCCTTATACCTCGGTAACCATACCTTGTAGGTAGTACAAACTATACCTTTTTTTAATCCATGTAACAAGAAGAACACTTTGATTACCTTTTTAAAGCAATCCAAGCATTTTTAATTTTTGATTCCTGTATTATGAATTTCCCCCCAATGGATTCCGCCCACACTTTCTTTAGGGGCACCCCCGCTAAATTTGTTAATTAACATTCAGAGAAGGCAAATCCACTGAGAAATGATGCTCTGCTCTCCACGGTCACGGAATTGCCCCAAATGAACCAACTATAAATGTATTCTCTGGATTAGAGAAACAACTTAATTGCAGTTCCATTTACAACCAGAAATTTGCAATTGTTAATTATTTTTTTTTTCATGAAACGGCCGGGCACTAAGACATTATCCTCCCGATAGACAGGTAATTATAAGACATAATTCCACTGGAATGGAGAAACTATGATTAAAAATAAGAAAAATGCATGGTAACGTATCTGGCAAATAAACTCAAATCATCTCTTCTGCTGCCCCCTCTCACATGTAAATGACGCCTGATAGTTGAAAGTTGCCCATTTGAACGATACGGTCCCGGATACGGCGCCACTGTACAGCTACATTATATAAAAAACATGCACAAAAAAGTTAATCAGATACGTTACCGGGTTGTTTAAAGGCCGACTCAGAGATTTCCTGAGGAGGGCGCCCTCAATTTCCAAAACAATCGTGTTTTTTGCATGTACATAATGGTTGTCCATATACTAATCACTGTGTGAAATTGCTAAGCTTAAATCGAATTCCTTCATATAGAAAATCACAACTTTGTTATAAAATTCCGGATCCGGAATTTTGTTATACACAGTATCCTATGGGACGTAACACTACACATAAATGTTTACTGCATCAAAACGAAAAATCCGATTCATCTCAAATTTCGGAATCGTGCATTTTAGGTTACTATCTTTAGTTCTAGTTGACTATTTTTCATTATTACACAAAAAAATAATATTTCGAAATCTCTGAGTCAGACTTTAAATTAGCAGTACGTTAACCCACTCAGGCAGGCCGCAGAGGTCTGGAAAGGCCTTTATTTTACGTTCCCCGTATGCACAGTCAACGTGGATTTTGAATATGAATTAGATTTGCACTAGTGATCTAAAAACCACTCGTATCTTTTGACTTTACAAAAACTTTGTACAAAAATGTACCGGCAGTTAGTTAAAGAACCGTTCGTGTTGATCATCCTTTCAAATCAAGAAAATAAATTTCAAATTTGATCCAAATCGGAGCTTATGTTGAGTAAAAATATAGTGAAGATTACTCTTTCAAAAAATTTTGAAAATGTTCTCTTAGCGAAGTTTATCAAGGCGGAGACTTCTATCATTGAACCGTACCGATATTGGCTTTCAAAATATGAACAAATTAACATTGAACTTGGGGTAATACACTAGCATTTTATAATCAAGTCCTACTAAAACGGACGCTACAATATACTATTGTAAAACGGGTAATGAATGCCGTGAAAATGGGACGCGCTGTTAACAGGTCGGTCAATATGGCTATTTACGGGGCGACTATGGCTGCAAATCAACAGCCAGCTGTGGTGTGAATGGAGTTATGCACCATGCAAGCCCAGGACAATGGAGTTCAATTTGGTTAACCCCCCCAAAAATACAGACGGTGGGTTGCGATGCGTTTGTTTCCAGCTATATGTCGGAGCGCAATTGTTTATATTTCCGTTTCACTATTTTTATCAGAAATTTGCTTTATACTATACAACTGGCTTGGAACTTTATCTCATTTTAGACACCTTTATAACTATTTAAAGGTAGTAACAGTCAGAAACTAGCAAATTATGAACATCACTTTGCGCGGAAAGGGAAAATTTCAAATTGAGTTGAAAAACTCGTGCTCCGGTATTTGCAGCGATGTAATGTCTACGTGATTAGAAACTTGGGGCCAAAGATGAGGCTGTGTAGCAGACGTCACGCATCACTGATCAAATCTTAGTATTGAACGAGCTTGCACGTAAAGTTGCCTCGTGCAGTTCATTAACGAAGAAAGAGGTTGCGGTATGCCTGCACTAAACCATATTTTCCTATGCGGTCCATTCAGTGGCACCCATGCATTAAATAGCCTATTTAATGTCCAAATATCTGTGAATTGCGGCAGGTCACTAAATTCCTCCAGCTATTTTAATCCGCCATATTTAGGAACATGGCAATCACATAACGTTTTTCACATTCTTGCATTCGGGGGAATATAATCTGTTTGAAAAACCATACTTTGGCATTTAAATTCGTTAAGTGTTAACTTTCAAGAAATAAAAAAAAATCTTTAAGTTTTCTTTTAGCGGGGAAGTGTATCGATTTGCCTTTACTATGTTGAAATTTCAGTTAAACCCAATATCAAATTTTGAGATACACATAGTTAAAGTGAGGATGCCTGAACCGTTTTTTACCCAATTTTCACTTTAGTTAACCATGGGGCCACCTTCAACACAAGTGGTTCTTCAATGGGGCGTGCCGTGGAATATTAAAATCAAAATATACATAATTTATTATACAAAGAATTGCCCCATGAGTTATGGTCAAAACATAACCATGTTTAAATAAAACTATTAGCTATTTTATTTTTGTTTATTATTGCACTCTGGTGTTTGGGATTTTTACTAAATTCTTGCAATGTGTCCACCTTTGCATTTAAAATATGTTTACACTTGTCCATGTCGTCAGTGTAAATTGGGTGTGCGGTGGGAATATGGGGAGAGATCATAGTGGTGATGATCTCTGAATAAATATTTGCTTTAAAATTCAATTCAATACTCCTTTGTTAGTTTGTTGTAAAGTTTTTACCTCTCAAACAACACAAACAAACAAGTTTGTTGTAAAGCCAAATGAAAAGATAGTGTGATGCGTTGGACCAGCGCCTCGTACGCCGGGGGGGGGGGGTGGGGCTGTGCGGGATGGGGTGGGGGGGCGACGCCCCCCCCTCCCCCCAAAAAAAGACAAGGTCCGCTCTATGAGTTGAAAGGTTGCCGCTGTCTGAGTTGAAGGTCCGATTTTTTTTTTTAATGTGAAAGTGTGCGGCCGTTTTTAATTACGGAAAGAATAATCAGCGGTGAATACTATTGCATTACGCATGGCTGGTTTAATTATACTGTTTGTCACGCTGCGAGGTTGTGCCTGTCACTTTTTCCTCTCCATAGGGGAAATTATTAATTATTCATTAATTATACATGAGTTTCCTTTCTTATTAATTAATAATAATTACATATCTTGGTTATTCTACGGACTATCTTTCATGCATAAATTAATATTAAGCATCCTTTGGTATCCAAAACGGAATAAACGCAATACAAATGTGTGTAGGGGAAAATGAAATTTCACCCTAAGAGGGTTCTGAGTGAATAACAAAAAGGCCAGTTCGCCCAACGTAGGAATAAACGTGTTAATTATACTATACTTACTATAATTATGATAATAATAAAATTAACAATAGTAGTATTAATTGTAGCTATTCTGCTTAACTTAAAAAACACAGTTTTGTTTTAAGTAAAAATGTTGAACAAAGCAAAGACTGAAAAAAGACAGAGAAAAGTATGGACGCGACACCACAGGTCTCAAAGATTTTCCGCTGTGGCTTCTCGAAATATCACCGAACACAGACTACGGAGACGATTTTTCCTGGTACTTTCTACTAGATGAAAGAACTTCAATGAGCTTCAACCGGTTTAAGAATTGCCAAAATCAATTGCGAATGAAATGTTGCAAACGCTGCATCTGTCTGGGTAATTTTATAAGTCTTTTATATAAAACTTTTTTACATAAAAATTATACATACAAAGTTCCAGAATTAGCATTTTCCTCATGTTGAATGTTAGTTTTCTATGTTCAATCAACCATACAAGGTAAATAAACATTCTTGCTGCTAAACACTCAATTTTACAAGGCACCACAATTTACTACCGATATTGGTCAGAAAAGATGTAGGTAGACAAATAAAATACAGTTTTGCGGAAGAACCTACAAGATAATTGTACAGGGTGAGTCAGAATGATTTGCACCTTGGGGGAAAAATGAGTGTTTTGTATAGATGGTTATTACTTAGTGGAGTGCGTATTCGTGGGAACACACTTTTCAATAGGAGAAGAATCGTACCGCTTGGATTATGTTATTATGATATAGCTTTATTTCGTATTGAATACACCTGAATACGCCCTGCTGATTCCTTGTCTTTCAACTTTCTATATACGAACGCAATATACCTATCCATCCAATGCTTTCTTATTGGATATGGGCCTTTGCTGTTACTTTCCGCCAAAGTATTTTTAAGGAATTTCAATTAAAGGTAAACAAATAAGCAAATATAACGTATTTATAAGCAGACAATAAATCGCTTCGCACGGTTTCGCCATTTGCGGAGAAAACCTCGAACTGTTCGAAATATGAATGGGAGCATTCCATTCAACTACACAAACAAACGAGCCTTGCAAGAGGTGAATGCGTTGTTATGTAACGACCTCATCCAATGCCAGTCTGAGGCTTTGCCTGCAAATAGCGAACCGTGCAAAGGGTGCATAAATCACACCCTTTCATACGATACACGATTCTTTATTTTGTTTAGAAACACATACATGATACGTTTGCCGAAGAGGTTAGGTTTGCTGCGGCGGTTATATACTCTCAAGCTTGAAGGAATGAACATAAAAGATCCTGAAGAAGTAGCGCAGATCATGAGAGACAAAGAGAGTAAACAAACAGCTGGTATTATTCAAGCATTAAGAGAAAATCTGCTAAACTATCAACCATACAGAGGGGTCAAAATGATGATGATAGGACCATCAGTAAGTCAATTGATTAAAAATAAAGCATAAAGAGACCCAAAGTCTCTTTACCAGTCCACGTATGCTCTCCGTTCTAGCTTATCCATCAAATTTCTTGTTCCTCGTTCAAATAAACAATCTGGTGACTGCGCCTTGTCAATCGCTGGCCCT
Organism: Ophioderma brevispina; assembly: GCA_023653785.1. Classification (NCBI taxonomy): domain Eukaryota; kingdom Metazoa; phylum Echinodermata; class Ophiuroidea; order Amphilepidida; family Ophiodermatidae; genus Ophioderma; species Ophioderma brevispina. The sequence goes on from JAMKCH010026525.1 coordinate 12,161, forward strand.
CGCCTTTGGAACGAGTTGCCCTCTGCCATTCGTGACCTTGATAGTCTCTCAGTTTTTAAAAGCCATTTAAAGTCTCACCTTTATCCTAGCCTTTAATTTTCCTTTCCTCTTTATAAATCTCATTATTATTATTATTATTATTATTAAGTAATTCTAACTTAACAAGCAAAACCACTGTCCAGTGTACGATTCAGCTATGCGTCTCAGCTATTGAGGTCTTTCACCTCACTCACGCATAACCTATAACAAAAGGTGTTAGTTCCTGTAGTATTCGTCATTCCGATCAATTTAATACCCGACCTCAAAAGTACTTGTGCTATTTAAAATGTGACCCATACTTTTATGCATACATATCCAACATGCATGTCGTTTTTTAGATTTAGAAAGTCTCCAGAAATTTGGAATGGACTTTGCCATTCCCGGCAAGATGGCCGCTAATTTGAAAGGTGGAAGACCTCTATTAAAATCTTTACGTACTAGATTAACTTATCCCAATGTTGAAACTGTAATTGATTCGAAACGGAGTACAATATAGATTGGAGTTGCACGACTTGAACCAGATTGGCGATATTTATCAATAACTTAAAGTGACAGGAGATTTTTTTAGGATACGAATTTCTCTCAAATTGCAAAGGATCGATTTAGACCACCTACCAAGAACGTTCCGTAGGTTTATTGGACAAACAAGTACAAAAGAAAACAGCAAACCTTGTTTTGAACTTGCCTGACTATCGTAATTGTCCCCATAGAACACCGTGCTTTGACTTTCTGTCGTGCACGACAGAAAGTACTAAATCATTATATTATTAAAGACGGCATATTCGGCTTATTCACTTCAGGGATGATCTATAATACATGCATTGGAAAGCATTCCAAATATGCAAAAAATCCGGGTTCGAAAAAAATGGGGGCGCTTCATTCTGGAAATCTCCTCATGTCTCTTTAAGTTGTAAACGAACATAAAATATTACTAAGGGTGGGTAAATGAACACTATTTTTCGAGACTAGAAGATTCTATGGTCATTTTGCTGCAAAAAAGGAATCTAATAAGCATTTTGGTCTCAAATAAATTTTTGCAATGGCAAAAGAAAAATGGAATAATATTATTCTGCATTGCGAAGGGCTTCAATTGAAAAACGCATTGTTGGGTGTAAAGCCATGAAAAGAATATCCAATAAGCCAGTAGCCTTATAAAATGACATAAAAGGGTTATTCACTGTTGTAGTATGCTTCACTTTTGTATAACATTTAAAGTGATTTATAGGTATGAATCTATCGGCACATATATAATGAAATATCCCTAAATATGACGTATCAGATGGTTTCATGGTCATTGGAGTATTCCTTGCGAAGAAAACGCCATTTTCATGCTTAACTTTCGAAGCAGTAGACGCTTTAACGAAGCCGCCATGTTTATTATTTACGCTATCGTTTTGCCACAAGCCATGTTTAGTCTTTCACACCAATTGAACGATGATCGGTGGTTTGTCAAGTTCTGGCCTGTATGAAAGACTATTGCGTTTACTTTTAACATTGAAATTAAAAACACATGTTAATAATTCCATGATTGTTGTACAGCTGTGTACATTTGTCGGAATAAATCTGGATTTTTTTCGCAAGGAATACTCCAATGGTCATGAAAAACATCTGGTACGTTTTATTTAGGATTATTTCATTATATATGTGCCGTTAGATTTATACCAATAAATCACTTTAATCAATCGCACTTATATCGAGTCTTTCACAACAGTGATTACAATTGCAAGTCAGTCCTGAGGTCACAGTGGACACATTTGATATTGATAGAAATTGTTGTACGAGGTCATACGGCATGGATTTCAACAAACCCAAAAGACACGCGCCTTGCTCTTTGTTTGATTCACCACACAGGTCTGTAGTGAAAATCCGGTGATTGTTTTTCGCCATGTTAAAGTATAAGGGGGAATTCATGTTCAAACTGGGCATCTTGAACTAACCGTGTCTTCGCTTCTAAAAACAGTACAGATTACCGCTGCACAGATTTTTTTTACAGATAAGATGTCCCTGTATGATTTGGTCAACTTTTGAAAATGATGTGGGTGCTCCTGTAATTTGTCAGACCACGCATTATTTTTAAACACGATTTTTCACTTTTCATCCTGGGTTTTCAACCCAAAAATATCATTATAATTATTAATATACCAATGAGGTATGAAGTAGACTTTTAGCAACATTTCTGAAATATTGTAAAATGACAAAACGATATTTACGAAGCCCCACAAAAACGAAGTTTGTTTCAAACGTTTTCTACAACTGGAGAGGTCAGCGCTGCACCATTGTTTTGCATGTGAAAAAGAAAATAAAGCATTTTTTTTTTTTTTTAATGTTGTTATTGGATTTTTTTCTCATGTCCTTTTGTAAAAGTCTAATGGCTGAGAGGCAATTATATCAGTAGGAGGGAACGCCAACGACGCATATAGCCGTTTAAACGTCAATTTATAAGGGTTCGAACTTTGGTGAGCGGCGTAGCACTAGTGGGTACGAGAAACGGATATTTTTTCGCGCGTTCAGACTCCTGAATAATAAGTTCTTAGATATGTATATTTTGTTTATAATATACAATTTTTTTTCATTGCTTTCTCCACAGTCGATATACGGCAAATTTAGCCATGATCATGCTGTCAACTTCAGCAGAATTTGCAATGTTTACATTTTCAGTACCTGCGAATGTGCATCTATTCAAAATGAATTGACTCATTTTTAAGTATGATTGAGATAAAATTACTGGTTATATTTCATCTTCTGATAGGATTGACGATTGCAATGACCGTACTTGTTAGAAAAATGGCAGTTTGAAAACACGTTGTCAAAAATGATATTTGACAGATAGATCAACTCTATACCTATAGAGTATAGAGTCCTAGAGCATATCTGTCTTTTGTACAATATGACACAGTGGTAGCTCAGTCAGCAAGCGCGCTATTCAAGTAATGCGGCGATTACGGTTTCGAGTCCAGCCAAGGGCATTATTTTTTTAACACTCCTCGGTACGCTGGCCAGCTCCAGGAAAAGATTAAATATTGCTGTTTATACTGTTATTATATAATTTTTTATTTTCATGGCTCATTTGGGGGTGGGTCTTAAGGAGTAGGCGAATTTGCGTGGTGGGCCCTTTCCCCTTAACTGAATGTACGCCATCGCAGAATGGGCACCTTACGGTTATCCTTCACGAAAAAAAATCAATATGCCAACAGTTGATGGGGTTCATGGGCTGTATCCGCATTGACTTAACTGAATTGATTGTTTAACTAGAAAGCTGGGGATTTCAATCGGTTCCGTCATTAAGTAATCATTCTTTTTTCGTATCTTTTAGAGTGCATATTTCTTTCGGTAAACGATTTACCATTTTCCCAATATAATTACTAAAAAACGTAACCACCTATTGTTTTCCTTCTGAAAGTTTCAAGAGACACACAAATAAAAGCTCGGGTTTTTTCTAGCGTAAAACAACATTTCTGCACGAGTTTCGTATCTACTTGCGTCTGCTTGCGTGTCATTGTCACGCATGCAAACACCTTCAGGTCGAAAAACACCAACATGCAATGGGCCGTTCCTAGCATGCCATAGTTCACGATTTTTCAGACAAAAACTAATGGACATCAAGATCGAACTCTGTAGCATTTTCGTAGAGGGCGAATTCTCATGGGCCTAAATAATGTTTTTTTTGTTGTTTTTCCGTGACTATGACTTTCGCCCATTTGGTACGTATTTTCGGCGTCGGTGGTAGCTTTTACTTTTCTGGCACGGAATTCATATATCTCTACCAATTTCTACTGGAAATAAAAGTTTAGGATCTTATATGCGTGGTAAGTTACATAAATTGAACCGAAATTTTCAATATCATTTAGATTTTTAAATTTTCTTCGAGGTCTCGCACTCGCAAATCTGAGCGCTTGGATTTAAAATTTTGTGACGTCATATCGGGGGTCATGTCCTGTAAAAATTACCGGAAGTAATGCCACTGGCGTTCCTACTGATATTCACTGCTTTGTACCCCACAATCCCATTTTGTAAAACTGAAGCTCTTCGCAATTCGATCAACACAATATTATTATATTATTCATTTGCCATTATTAATAAAGTAATAGACAAAAACATCCGTGTGTGTGTTTCTGACAAAATAGGTTGAGAAGAACATCACTTTTCAAAGTTGTGTCTGAAATTGAAAAAAAAAAATAATTGACTTTACATTTAAAATTTAAAAAAAAAATCAAATCCAAGAAACTAGGTGAAACATTTATTTGAGATCAAAATGCTTGCCAGATTCGTTTTCAGCTGCCAAAATGGACATATATAGAATCTACTCTGTCAGTTCCGAAATCATGTATTGTAAACTTTATAGTCTGATTTTTATTCTTGTGACTTCATGTGTATTGGAGACGTGCCTCTTTTACATAGGCATTGACATAATCAATTTGGAATAACAAAATCTTACACAATTTAGCCCCGGGGGCCACTTGTATTCAAAGGTGGATATGATGCGTGAATATGGACTTACAAAATGCACCCTAAACAAGTATTTCCACAGACTTAAAACATACCCTAAACAGGTATTTTTGTCTGTTTTGTTGCACTAAAAAAGCATTTTCGTCACTTTTTGCTACCCTAAAACAAGTAAGCAATGCATTGTGTCGTTAATATACCCTTTATTATCTTGTTTTGCTTTACAATATTTTTGATCTTTTTGGTCTCTGCTTAATTTGAGTATCACAATTTCAGGGTTAAGAAAAAACATACCTTTTTTCCACATTTTGCTGTTTTTGACACCCTAATCAATGCACGTGCGTACATCACCTGTTAGAAAAAAAAAACACCCTTTTTACGCGTTTTCTTGTTCACGCATCATATCCCCCTTTGAATACAGGTGCCTTCTCCCCCCAGGGAATTTAGCACCTCCTTACCTTTTACTGTTTCATCATTTTCTAATAATAAATAAAGTTTTCGGCAAAGTAAAAATAATATTTTTATTCCAAAACCAAGAACTAATTATTAAAAACGTAAGTCAACAGGGTCTTTGAAAATTAGTTCGCCCTCAAGATTTTTTTCAAAATTGATATTTTAGCTTAGTTGTAAAGCTTCTCTATATATATTATATTAGTCCGTACCTGATATGATTAAGCCCAAATCAGCGCCCAAATGGGTAAAAACAACGATTTTATTTTATTCCTTCGGATTTATTATACTGCAAGACGCCCTTTGGATTCTTCGCTGTGAGGAGATATCATCGTTGAACTGCAACTTATTTGAATTCTAAACTTTAGACATCGCATCAAGGTGGTCATTTAAGTAAGGTCGTAACGTTTATTAAGGGAGAATTCCGCTTATTTATTGTGAGTTCCATTGTAATTGTTTTGGACATTCCAGAATCTAAACCAAATTCATAAAAAAAATATACTAAATCTGTGTTATTGCTTAAAACTTAAGGCTCGTCTGTTTGTGTTTAAAGGGTATTTCTGATCTTGTCATCCTGTCGTATCACTATATTATTAACAAACCATTTCGTTGCCCGCATCATATACTGTCGTATTTCACACTTTGGAGGATTTTGCGAAATTTGGCATCATTGCTTTGTTATCGTATTCTACAAATAAACAAGGTTTCGTAATCAGGCTTTTTATTAAGTCAATAGAAGCCAAAAATCTTTTTAAAAAACGACTCCTGGTCCTTATAATTTTCAGAGAACCAGCCTAACCAGGAGCCGCTTTTTCATGACCAGAAGACGTATAAGCCTATATATTACAAACATTTTTACAATAATTACACCAAAAAGGCCTAACTTTATTAGACACAGAAAAAAAATCTTGGCTTTTTTACGACCAAAGATACAAATTCCCTCGGTCACAACTTCCATCCCCCATGAATAGTGGTACACCCCAGCACTGCATTTTATTCATAATTTTCGTTCATGATTCATGTGAAAATGCGTATAGAGCTGGGAATTTCTGTTTTTCTATCCATGTACACGAATAATAGCCTATTTTATCGTTCGTGTATCTGTGTACACGTTGATAACATTGAAAGATTGCCGAATTTGGCGCCTCCACGAAAATGCAACTGTACCACTATAATCGTTTGTAATGAATTTTCCGGCTTTGTATTCAGTCAAGATATCATTCGAAAACGTAACATGTTTTTAAAATCATATCCCCTGATATTTTTATCCAGATTGAGCGGTTAAATATCCCAAACGCACAGCAAAACAACGCACGTTATGGGCATCGCCATATTAATAGTTTTTGTAGATCCCTCTTCTCTAGTTTCAGCACCATGTGATTATGTCGAAGGCATACAAAAGAACTCAACAAACGCGGGATTTCCATGTTTCCGTAAAAGTCGGAAATTATTTAAAGCAGCAGTATTGGAATTTACAGCTGTATTTTGTTTACCGATGGCAGATGATTTTGGTGAAGATTTGATCCTAATACTGACCAATAAATTAGCCGTTTTTGCTCAAGTGTACCAATACCCAGGAGCTATAGTAGGGAAAAGAACCGGCACCCGGGTCCCATTTTTTCATTTCAAGTACTTCCCTGCCATGTTAAATGCATAAACAATACTTTTCGCTGTCGGGAATAGTGTTTTTCGCCGATGAGATAAGCAATCTTATTGTCTTTTCGCAGTGGCGAGCCAAGTGGGGGCGGGAATACGAGGGGCCCTCTGAAAAATGTTTCGAATGGAAATCGGGAAGTAAAAAAACCCGGATATTCATGTTAAAATCACCCTTTCTTCTGACTCTTTTGCCTTGCGAAGGGGATATCTCTGTCTATGATCGGGATATTTGTTGCATCCTACTGGCTGAACTGGCTCCGGAGGGGGTCTTGGATTTTGGTCGGTAGCCGACCCATCGCTCATTTCCAAAAAACAAACCGACCTAGCTTGCAAATGCGGGACTACGCTATGGTATCAAATTCACAATAATCCACACTGTTTACAAATGTCCGTAAATTTACGAAATTTCTGGCAGCAGTAGTTCCAGTCATTTTTCAGGGTAAATTTACAGAAATTTCTGTAAGTAACGGAAATTTTGCCAGTATTTTACAGAAATTTGGCTCATATTATGGAAAAAAATATGTGATTTTACAGACTTTTCCGTAATTTAAAATTCGGACCAAAAAAAAAGTCCGGAATATTGCTTGCCAAAATTTTGAAATATTTCCGGTAATGACCATTTTTTATCTATATTTTTATGTTTTTTGGTTTTTATTTTGATTGTTTTCTAAAACGATTTTCCGTAAATTTAACGGAAAATCTGTTTTCTTAATTTACGGAAATTTTTAACAATAGTGAATTTTCTCGTCCGCCTAGGGGTATCAAATTCACTTGTGATTGTTACTGTTTTAAATTATATAATAGGAAAAAATAACCTTAACATATCAGTGAAATACCCCTTATGTGCAATTTTTCTGCGTAGCTCGGACCCTCAGCAGACTGTCTACGCGCCTGCTCTAACCAAACTAGAAAATCATCGCCCTTCTCCCAATGCCTATTGTGTCCTTCCCTGCCCAGCGTATGCATATACAAAAGAATTGGAATGCCTTCAGTTCGATTCTTTTTAGTACACAAAGATTTCCTTCATATGTACATGCCCTGACTTCGAAATACCAGACAACTGTTCATGTTTTATAATAAATAATAATAAAATAAATTCTTCTTTATTTCCTAGCATCGACATTTATAATAGAGAGTACAATACAAGGCAGTGACGAGAATATAATATAATAAATGATATGGCGGAGGTGACCAAAGGCCAAAGATGCCAGACGAGGCATCCCCGGAAAAAAATAACTACAAAATGTTACCACAAAAGCTTTAGGTAGCTTATTTGACCCAGTTTATGAGTCAAGACAAACACTGCAAGAAAATAAAAGTTAAATGTTAGATCTATGTACTACGACAATCAACAAATGATGCTTAGCTGCTTTTTTAAACCCAAAAAAAAAAACGCATAAGGGTTTTAAGAACACTAATATTCGGTGGTATAAATTCCAGTATGGGTGGACCCATTGTTCTTATCCCTAGAAGCACAACTTGTTTTTACCATATTTAACGTAAAATTCATCTGTGCTTCTCGTTTTACTACTGTTTCTATAATTAAAGTAATTAAAAAAAAGACATGGAAGTTGTTTAAACAAAATTGTACAATTAACAAACACCCCAAATCGAGTTTGTATAAGTCATAGATAGTTAGAATTTTTAAACTGTTGAAAAAAGTGGTCCTGAATGGGCTCTGTAGTGTGTGTTACTATTATTCCAACGGGCCCTCGTTTGTATCTGAGTAATTTATCGATATATGTTTTATTAACGTATTACCCCATGCAAATAATCACATCAATTTAAATAGGGAAGAGACAATCGAGCAATATAGGGAGTGTAAATATGATTTGGAACAAAATATTTCAATTTGTTATAATCCAACATTTCTTGCAACCTTTGTTGGCAAGATAATGAAAAGAAGGCAGCAATTATCCATTAATGAGCATAATGACAGGTAAATGGTCTTTATGAAAAATTCCAATCTGCCCTACAAAAGTAAGCACTTACCGAAAACGGCTTGCTCAGATTGAAGAATGATATCGATCTAGCATTGATTATAATAATGCTGTCTTTTTAGTTATGCTTTGACTTTTCAGCTGCCGCCTTTGATACCATTGACCATTACATCCTGCTACAACGTTTGGAGCATGGCTTTTGGTATCAAAGGCACTATAGAAGCCCTTCAAATGGTTTTCGGTTCATACATACCGTCGGCCACTTTAGAGGTCCTGTTGGTAGTTATATGTCAAGATTTTCTTCTTCCTTGAATGTGGCTTGCCACAAGGAATAAATAATTGGTCCTATATGCTTTACAATATACTCTCAATATGTCTCTTCATAATACGTTTGCATGTCTACACAAAAACGACCATATGTTCGCTGATGATAGACCAATATATGTTCATTTAATCCAAATGTTCCAGGGGATGACTCGAATGTCCATCTTTAGGTAACATCTCTTGTGGATCACCGAAAGACCTCATATCTGCGTATTTGGCTGATGAACAACATGCTGAAACTAAATGACCTAAAACTGAGTTTTTTATCGAAGCATCCCCACCAGAATATAGAAAAAGCAACTGATACATGGAAGAAAAGGGGATAGATTGTCCAATTCAAATTATGTGTTGGCACTGTTGAAATCATACCTTCATCAACATTAATAACCTAGGCATTACCTTTTGAATTCCACAATGACTATGTCGACCATGTAACATCTTCTGTTGTCAATATCATTTACTTTGTTTGCTGTGTGAACCTTGCTAGAATTAGAAATTTATTGACCCGAGGCTGCTGCAATGGTACGGGCACTGTCCTTTCTAAATTAGACTATGGGAATGCACTCCTCTCCACCTGTAAAAAAAGGATGTTTGCTCGGCTACCACGCCTCCAAAAAAAAAAAAAAAAAAAAAATCGGCTGCCCCCTGCATAGTTTTTCAGGTGCCTCGCGTCTTCTTTATCTTCACCGCTGTTAACATCTTCGCACTGGTTGCCCATTGATAAACGTATCAGTTTAAATTCTTCTTATAATATCCAATCCCAAATTAGATGCTCACCAACATACTGTAACAGAGTGTTTACCAGCTATGCACCACAACGGCAAGGCCTGCGCTCGTCTCTGGATGCCACTAGGCTTTGTTGTCCCTAGGTGTAATAAAGAATTGGTGACAGATCTTTTGGATTGCATGGGCCATCTCTTTGGAACCATATACCTGACATTATTAGATCATCACCATCAGTGGCAGTCTTCAAACAAAATTGAAAACCATATTTTTTAGTTGCTTCTGCACTTTGTTGCTGATGTTTCTTTATGTATTTAATGCGCAATGATCATATTGTTTGGAATTGCGCAATATAGGCACCGTTTTTTTCATATTATTTATTCTGAGAGGGTTTTTTGAAATAGCCTAATGTGGAAGTTTCCAAGTAAGATTTTGATCTATTATAACGCCAATAAATTTCGTGGGGGGGGGGGGGGGGGGGGGGGAGGGGTGAGTGGGGGGGGTGATTGACTCTATTTAATTCAACACAATCCAAGTAGATGTTTAATTGTTTTTTGTATTGTCTCCTGGTTAGTCTTTTGGAGTGTACCTAGATCATCTAATTGCGGTTTGTCTGGATTAACCGAAATTTGTTTGCTTTAAACCAAGTCCAGACTTTTTGAATTTCTTGATGAATCAAGTCAATTTTTGACGACTGAGATATCGGTGTGAATATATAGTAGTAGTATCGTCTGCATAGAGAATAAAACTTAAAATGATGACGAGTAAATAATATCATTGATATATAAATAAATAGAACTGGGCCAAGAATTGATCCTTGGGTGGAACTCCACATCTCACTTTACCGGGTGACTGGAATCGATCATGTATATTGTACATACTGAAGTTCTATCATGAAGATAATCTTTGAACCAGTCCAGGCAACACCTCTAAAACCATAATATTCTAACTTTGTACAAAAGTAGATCATGATTTCTTGTGTCAAATGCCTTGGAAAAATCCATAAACACTCCCAATAGTTTCATTACGTTCAACTGCGTTATTAATATTATCAACGAATGCCGCGATTGCCAGATCAGGTTAAATTTTTTGGGGCCGAAACTGAATTGGTTTTTTGTCAGAATATTAATTAGTCAATGAATTTATAACGGCCTATTGAAACAATGCTTTCCAAAATCGTTGAAAAACATGATAGGAACGAATAGGTCGGTAATTTGAGTACAATGCGGTTTTCCTTTTGTTATAAATTGGTACGACTTTGGCAATCTTGAATCCTTGGGTACAGTTCCTGTTTGAAATAGATATATTATATCATACTAATGGGTTTGATATGACACTAGCAATGCGTTTGATTAATAAAGGTTTGTTATTTCATCTGCCCAGGACTCTTATTCTGGTCAAGTTTATTCACAATACTCATATTTTCATTTTCGGTTATGGGCACATAAAAATATTATTATGGATTTGGATTGTTTAGATAATGATATTACGGTCGTTTCGTTTGTAATTTATTTGTGCAGCTATTGTTGGACCGATATCATAAAATATATATTGAATCATTGCGCAATTTTCTTAGGGTCAGTTACTATTTGACCATTACTTGAGGTACTGCGTCTGCAGGCTCTTTCTTATTACGACCTATATATTATTTATAGTGCTCCATGTTTTTCTTAGATTTTTTTGTTTGATTAATTTATGCTCAAAATCTTGACGTTTTGGGTACGAATTAAAGTGTGCAATGTATTTCTATAATGCCTTCATATTGAATTGAGATTATTTTCGCTAGGATTTTTTTTTTTGTATTTGTTATAAAGTTTTATTTTTTCATTAAACTTTTCCAGAAGCCTTTGGTAATCCAGGTGCTATAAACTTTCTTACGTTTACTTTACACAGTTTTAGTGGGATACATTCATCACAATAAAATAATTAATTTCTAAATGTTAGATTAAATTGTTCGTATTTACTATTACGTTTTGACGTTTCCAGATGCAGGCCAATTCACTTGAGATAATTTATCTTTCAAATGATTACACTTACGTGCCCAAAGCTAAAAAAACTTCCAATAGTGCCCAAGGGGGGTTCTAGGGACCCCACCCAGGAAAACCACTTCCCCGGGGGTTTTGCATGACACTACCACAATAAATGGGGTCACGTAAGACCACATACCCACAATAAAAATTGAAATCCGAACTTGACCTATTACCTATGGGGCAATTGAAATTGTCCACTCCCGAAAAGGGTGGTTCGCACATTTCATCCTCGCACTCAATATAAGTTTTGAAACCAAATAATTCATTATATCTCCTCTAGAATAACCAATTAAATAATCATGCAAAATAATAATAACCAAATTTATACTCATCCTTTTATTTTTTTTCTCAGAAACTTCAAAATCACGCTTCTTGTTTCCCATAGACTTACACAGTTAGAGCACGTCATGACAAAATTAAAATTGATGCTTCAGCATATAAAAGGTCATTGATTGAAGTATTATTAGTATTATTAATTAATTGCCTACTCCTAAGGTATATATCTCAGCAAATAAATCCCAAGATTTATTACGTAATTTTTTAATAGTAAATATCTTGATTTTTTCACTTCCGTTATTTTTTTTATTTTTTTTATTTTTTTTATAGGGACCCAACCTAATTCTTTTAATGAAGCCGTGGCAGATTGAATTTTTTAGTATCCGAAGAAGCGTATTCATAAATCATACAATTAGCAAAAAACTCCTTGAAAAATTTGAAATTGCGTAACCGAGAAATCGCAAATAAAATCAAATGCTTGGGTACTATGGCACCCCCCCTTTGGCACTAAGTTTAATGTGTTGAGATAGAAAAGTCCTCTTTTATAAAAGGATAATTTTTTCTTAATAGAATCATTTTTATGATATTTGAACAAGTCGTCAATCAGTTGGGAAAATGTCACATATCAGTCACTAATATTACCGAGGATAATCTGATGGTACTTATTAGTAAGTATATTTGTCAATAAAGTTGCGCTATTTTCAGTTATTCTCGTGGTTTGTGATGGTGGGTATGATACATGCGATAAAATCAAATCAATAATCGTTGTAGGTCTATGGGTTTCCTCTTTCCGAAGATCGATATTGAATCACCCATACCATAATTGTCTTTATTTTCAGTGATAGATTTTTCCAAGAATAGGGCCAACCTATCTTCAACAAGTCATCACTAGATGTTGAGCTCTGTAACTGACGCCTAAAATTACATTTTTTCGATCCCCCCACCCCCCCCCCCCACCCTCGATGAAGCAAGACTCGAAATTTTCTGTTGCTTTAGATAGATCAGGTCTCTTTTTGTTCTTAACCTTTTGAGAAATATAATTCCACACCACCTTTTTGTCGATTGATTCTATTCATATAGACGAATCATAACCTGTTTATATTGTAATATTTCACGGGACTGTCAGTAAATGCGTTTCTGATAAACCGATTACGGTAAATTCGAAATTTTATTATCAGTGAAGCAGAAATCCGTGGTATAATATTGCGGGATATTTTTACAATTACTGGCTTCGGCTATAATTGTGACATGATGTCCAATTGTACTCCATGATATTAGTTATTTGAATTTTTTCTTTCGCAGAAATCCGGGAAGACAAAGATATTACAACGTTTCGCATGTGACAAACTTGTAAAAATCGGTGACAAGGATCGAACCTCTGTTGAAGACGAAATTGTCAGTGTGCATAAATGGACAAGAAAAGTATCCGCTTTTTCCTTGGTAGGTGAATAGATTGCAAAATAAAAGTCAATCACGAGAATTATTCGTAATCGTATAAACTGCTTGCATGAATGGCGAAACTGTTCGAAAGTTACCTTTGCATGACCTTAGGCCAATGTCCATTGTAAGTGCCATTTAGTTTTATACGGGCTTAGCTACCCGATCTTCCTCTCGGTTCAGGTTTGTCCTTTTTTTAAAGCAGTTGTTGTTTTCGTAGTTCGTACGTTTCTCTTGGCTGAAACAAGATGGCCTTTCTGGTAGCGACACACGTTTGTACCGCGTCGATGAATCACGGAAGATTTTAAGATAATTTGCACATGATATCTCTCAAGAAAGAAGACTAGCGTTCCTTGAAATCTCAAAGATATTCTATCAATGGTGTGGTAATTATGTAGTAGTAAGGTGTGAAAAGGAACTCCAAATGGCCCATGGTGATCTGACGTGTGTGTGTGCCATACGAAAAACTTTGTCGAAGTTATTTACACTTTAAAGAAAGTCCTGTAGGAAGATACTTTATTTCAGAGCACCTACATCCATGAACATCACATAAGACGCACTTCTGAAGGGACATTCCAAGAAACTCGGTGAGTGCCCAGTTGTTTCTTTGGACAACGAAGCATTTTGACCAATTTCAGATATTGACCTTAAAAATTACCGCAAATGACTCCGAACATCCCAAATGTCGTACTCCATAAGGATAATTCTGACCAATTTTGATGAATGCCTAGTTATTTATGTGCAAGAGGAAGCATTTAAGTGCTATTACAGTAGATCACAGTAGATTCTTTGGACTAAGAAGCGTTTTAACCATTTTTTTCAACAATGACCTCAACAGTGACTTGACATGACCCCGAACACGCTATTAGACACCCAATAAGAAGATTTAAGGACAGCCTCTAAACTTACCCGCCATTTGGAGCGGCGGTTCATGGCGGCTGAAGATTATTTCATTGTTTAGACCAATAGAAACCGCAAAGGTGCGAGTGGAACCGACAAGCAACCGGTGGGTCAGTTTTGAAGCCATCCCTAAGTGGTTTTACACAATAAACTTAATGACTCCTGGATGACATTTGGTATCTTATACATGAAAAACCAATATGACCAATCTGAGCACCAAAATGTCCAGTATGTTTTTGTGTATTAATTAAAGTCCTCCAAATTTCACACTTCAGTATTACCACTTTAGTAAGGTTAGCATATAGACCAGATTACATTATGTACGACATCAAGTGTTCAATATTATTTTCAACAGAGTAGCCAGTCCGTTGAGTTTACAATATGGGATTTGAAAGGAGGAATGGAAAACACTTTTGTCAGTCAGTCACTATTTACACCAAATACAATTTACATCTTAGTATGGTACACCAGCGATCGGAGATGTCTTCCTGAGATTCGAGCATGGATGCTCAATGTAAAGGTTGGTAATAAATTCAATTCAATAAAAGTCTTATATGAATGTAATAGACCTATTCAATAGCCAGATATGTTAGTGGACATTCTTAAACAGCTCTGAAAATGTAAGCAATTTCATTGGCTGATGTCCAGATTCAATTTTGAACCCAAGAAGTACGCGCTTGGAATACGCAGTCGCTTGCTTGGCAGATTTCCGGACAGAACCCCCTATCTCCAAGCAGCCAAATGCCAGAACTATTCTTTTTAGGCGAGCTCTCAGTGTCCCAGATCATGACATCACAAATTAAAAACTCACTGGAACTAGTCTAGGGCCTACTTCAGTTCTTGTTTAAATAAAATGCAAAATACACTCTCTTAACACAGATTAACGGACGAATTTTAGTTGCACATAAAATGATGAATCCTAAGATTAGTCACGGAATTGAGGATTTTGACTAATGTGAAGGGAGCACCGTCACCGGGGTTAGTGTATACGCCGTCAAAGGCGATTGGTGGGACTGTGGTTGCCTTTACCTCTACTGCCCATTTTTGAAAATGCAGCATTCTGATTGGTCAGTTTACTGCCCATTATTCTGCAATAATGGGCTGCTAATGCATTTTCTTATAAAATCAAGTTGTTTTAGTTAATAGAATAGAAATAAAAGGTTTGCAGTATCATCTATAGGCTCATAATGTACTTGGGGCACATTATTCGCCCAAAAATGATACTGCATTACCCATTATTTATTAGATCATTTTTTTAAATATTGTGCATAGTATGGCTCTAAGATTATGTTTACTAGTATATACAACTATTCTTTTTCCATCATTTGGGAACAAAACCCGCACGGAAGTCCGATTTGGAAATATACATTTTATTGCGCTGGTCTTGCTCTTTCATTTAACACCTCACTTGTAAAAAAATCATGCAAAAATTGCTGAGATAGAATGCCTGAAAGACGTAAAACCCCCAAACCCAAAGTTGCAGTTTTTGGTTTTTACAATGGTCACTGGGTGGAACAACGCAATTATAATGTTATGATTTTACACAAGAAGGTTTCCGACTGAATGAGCGAGAAAGTCTACTTGCAATACGGTATTGATTGCGCGGTCACCGTGTTAGTGTCGCAGTACACTGCAATGCCCATCGAAAACTCCAAAAACTGCAACTTTTGGTTTGGGAGTTTTACGTCTTTCAGGCGTTCTATCTCAGCCATTTTGCACTCTTTTTTACAAGCAAGGTTTTAAATGAAAGAGCAAGACCTAGGCAACAAAATGTATATCTTGAAAACTTTCACAATTATCAGACTTGGGCACAATACTGACCGAAAACATGTCGAGATACTTTTTGTGCCAACTGTATATCGAATGACAGCTTAATGCATTGTAGTCCTGGAATGATATGTCAATCTTGTCCACTTACATGACTGATGATTGACGTCACATTAAATACTGTCTACATGTATATTAACGTTTGAGAACGAGAAGAATAAAATACCTGTGGACCTGTGACGTCACCATTGGTTAACACGTAATCACGGAATTTTGACCAAACGTTCTAGATCTGTAATAATTTAACTAACATTGTCTTTAAACAATCCGATAAAAATGAGTTGTCGAGTCAATTCCCAAATAGCCGAAATCAGCCATTTGTTGTTCATATTTTGATTCAAGCAGTGCGTTGTTATATATTGAATTGTTGAGACAATACTCCACCAAATAATCAAACATAACAAAACGTTTGCGATAATGTCATAGTTTTATTTTGCGTGAACACACAATGTTTTCATCACATACATGTTTTAACAGGCTCAGGTGAAAAATTCCCGATACCTGCTTCAGATTATTTTTCTTAGTAAACTTACCAATTTGACACATTTAAGGCAATGTGGAATCGCTT
Source organism: Ophioderma brevispina (assembly GCA_023653785.1). Lineage (NCBI taxonomy): Eukaryota > Metazoa > Echinodermata > Ophiuroidea > Amphilepidida > Ophiodermatidae > Ophioderma > Ophioderma brevispina. The sequence continues at coordinate 28,774 of JAMKCH010026525.1, forward strand.
TCGTAAGCGATAAAGACGGAACCCTCTATTCCCTTGAGTGTGATGACAGAGTTTATGATTTTATATTAATTCAAAAAGTCAATATCAACACACTGCTTCATGTCACACATTGCCATTTTATACCAAACTCGCACAGTGTGAAGGAAGAAGAGAAACATTACTCAGAATATACTTAATCAGTCAATTCCCCATC